>CAJNDV010033218.1:177850-197305 GCA_905221635.1 Symbiodinium sp. CCMP2456
CAACAGCGGAGACAACAGTTTAAATTGAGATTATGAAGGGGGACAAATCCGGCTAGTCCCCGGCGAGGCGCGTCACACTATCCCTTTCTTTGAACGCTGTTTGGGGAAAAACCCAGATTTGACGGGCCTATCACCACTGTGACAGAGCTTTGGAGAAGTGTGCTGCGACGATCAGATCATTTGTGTCATCGGGAAGCCAGTCATGCGAGACTCATGCTGCTACAGGGATATCTGCAGAGAGCTCTACAGATATGCTCGCGGGAAAAGGCAACAGCAAAGTTTGGGTCGCTGGATGCAGCAATCATGAAATATTGTGATTTGATGCCATGAACTCAGTTGTGTATTTCGCTCGCCGCACGCGGGCTCCAAAACAAAGCGGCTGTATATACTCTACGGAACATCAGATCTGGAACTATTTCAGGATCCAAATTTGAGGAGCCTAATAATTCCAGAATGTCAGAATTCCAGATTTGCGGGGCCTAACTATTCCAGAAATCCAGCATTTCAAAACTTCAAAACTGAAACGATTCCGGAGTTCCGGAACAATATGGCTTGTCAAATCTGGAATTCTGCAATTCCGTCTTGTGGTAACTTGTCTTCAAGGCTTTCCTTGGATCCTTTCAAGTTCTATCACCAAAACTCTTCCTGGCAGAAAATCTTCAGTTTCGATGTACAGAGCGTAGCTCAGGTGGATTTTGGGAGGGGAATTGGTACATATATATATATATATGTGTGTGTATATATATATATATATATATACATACACGTATGTGTATCCGCAGAACTTTGCCGTCTTCCAAACATGAGAAGGTTGAGAACCCTTGACGTAGAACCCCAAGCCCTACGGTTGCATAGTGCCGACGCCGGGCAGCTTGGTGGAGCTCACAAGCTCTACGCACATTCCAGGCCGGATCCTGCAGTGGAGGTTCCGGCTTTTGACCATTTGTGGCATTCCAAAAGATCAAGGGCCTTAGTCCTTAGAGTTGGGTTCTAGGCTAGCGTAGGTTTAGGCTCTACTGTATGGTACGTGCTCTTCCTGGGGGAGGAAGTCCCCACACTTCTTGCCTTGTAGTGCAGCCAAGCCATACGAGAACACCGCCAGCATCATCACCACCATCAGCGTCACCATCATCAGCATCAGGATCGCCATTCAGAGAATGAAAGCGGACAGCAATCATCGCAATGTTAACCGGCACCATGACCACAATCAAAACACACGGTCGATCTTGTCTTGTATTCATGTTGATAACGAAAATGCACAGGATGAATGAGAAAGACACTCAACAACAAGACTTGTTACACTACGAAAACGGCGACAACGACAACGAAGGCACGAAAACTGCAGTAGCCCGAAACGGACATAACACTACTGCTGCCAAATACACTGGCATTTGCAATTAAAAATTGTGTGATGTTAAGATGAAGAAACCCGCATCACTGAACCCTTACAAGCAGCTAGCCACGAAGTTTTTAATGTGGGAAACGAGTGCCGGTTTTCGGGGTGCTGATCGCTGCCACGGTTCATCTTCTTCGAGCAGGACGGCGCATGGCCTTGCAGAAAGACTGAGTGCAGGCTGCCTTTCCCTGTCAAAGACCTAGTCAAGGAGCTGTGTCAGTTTGCCAGTGTTTCAACACTTGCTGCCATTGGTTCTACTGCATGCCCTGAGATCTAGTACCAGTACTCCTATCCGACCACGTGTCTTCTTACCATTCTGACTCTGGCGTGACGTGAGTCTAGGACACCACAAACCGCTAGTTACCCGGTAGTCTTGTTACTCTCATGGGCTGCACTCTGCAGACGGGTTCTCCTGAGTAGCGCTCAAGATTTGGAATGTGGGAATTCGAATTTAGGCTAGAAGCCACGGCGAGATCCAAGTCTGAAACGTCGACAACTTGACTCCGCAAACTCTGCCGACGTAAAAAACGAATACTCAATGGAGCCCTGCTGATCCTATAGCCGCAAGGGTGCTAGCTAGGGTCGTTTCCCACCTCACCTCACCGTGTATCCACACACTCTGTCGCCGATCCGACCAGCCTGAACAGCAACCGTTCCCAACACAACCCGAATCACAATCACAACCCGAACACATCACCTCAGCCAAGACACCATCCTAATGAGCCCCAATTCTATCCCGCCTTAAACACTCACCACATGCACAACCATCTCGAAACCTTTCACCACAAAGCCATGTGCCCGCATTGCGTTGATGCCGTCCGCTTTGATATGACTACCGAATGATTATTTTTGTTCTTCGCTCATAATGGGATCATGTCATGTAGTAGCTGGTGATATATGCATACTTACTTACTTACTTACTTACTTACTTACTTACTTACTTACTTACTTACTTACTTTACTCACTTACTTACTTACTTACTTACTTACTTACTTACTTACTTGCTTGCTTGCTTGCTTGCTTACAAAAAGGCCTCGTGGACATACACTTCCCAGGAAGGCTGCATAAAGTTCGAATTGAGCTCTCGCTCCGAAACGGGAAGAGACGCATTCTTTACTTTTCTACTTGCAACAACTCCACAAACGAATCCCGTAGGCAAGAGAAGCTACTTACGACCACTTACGGCATTCTAAAGGAATTAACCTTTTTCTAACAGAGGCCCTTATAATGGCTTCGCTGTAAAACGAAAGCCTCAAGCTCAATCCCCTCCTGCGGGTGTGCATAGGCAGGGCAGAGTCCAGGTGGTCAAGCCGTCCAGCACATCCTCGTAGTACTCCTGGCCCTGTTCAGAGTCATGTTGCCTTTTTTCATGTGCCGTGTGGTTTAAGGTGTAAGGTGCGATGTAGAGGTGATAATTCACAGTATCCCCTTGAGCCCTACATAAGTATTCTATGCTATACGACAAAGCCTATTCATCCCCATTCTCAAGAAGCAGGACCGGAGTTTTAGAAATGTCTAAGCCTCCGGGCTCTGATACCAGGGCCTCACATGGTGAGTGCTTCTCGCCAACCGGGGCTTCACCAAGACGGATGGCTCAGGAAAATGTGGTATAGCTTAAAATTTATCGTCACTATAGTATGATAGAGTCAAACAGAGTCTAATCCAGAATTCTCTCTTTGCCAAAAAGAGCTCGAAGTCCACAAGAGGTTTCAATGTTTGCAAGTCTACAAACGGGTTTGGAATTGCATGGTCCTTGTTCCGTTTTGGAGTTAAACGTAACATACACATGTTAAGATAGGAGTTTACCATCTACAGACTCCTCACGCAAGTCTTTACTCTGAGTAATCGATGTGCCGCTTTATGATGCGGCATCGAATCACATCTAGATCGCTGTTGCGCTTGACTCCGGGTTGCCATGGTGCATAGTGCTGCGAAGTTCGGCCGTGCTGCATGTTAGTCAGCTCCTGACATAGGTTTGCAGCCTAGCACAGTTTGCATGCAGCCCCGGTTGTGGCTTCAGTGTTTCATGTGCAGGGTTGACTGGGCTACAAGGACCAAGACCACGACCAAGAGACCAGGACGACTGCCACATTGGTGGCAGGACGGGAGGCACCCACGGCCACGAAGTTTGGCTCTGCTGGATTTAATGCACTTCGAGCATTACGAGGGTGCTCGGGACTGCGAGCGGCACGATACTGCAGAGACATGCACAACCTCCCAAAAACTTGAGCGGGACTGGCGGGAAATGCGAACCGCAGGCAACATGTGCATAGCACTGTAGCGGGAGCGACTTTGAGACGGACACGCACGGGACTGTGAAGGAAAGACCATGCGCACCCTAAAACTTGCACGACACTGAGGCAGAGAGTGCGATGATACTCCAAATTATGCAACATGCCACAGGGGAAGCCGCGGAAGCGCCGGGCGCCCCTGCCGCGCGCCCTCGCCGGGACAGCTAATACCAACTAATACTCATACTAACTATCATACTCATACCCATACAAAAACTAATATTAATGCCAACACTAATACTAATACGACTGATGATAATCATACTGCTAGAACCAACACGACTCGACTTGTCCTCTCAGACCCCATGCAAGTCTTAGAATGCCTCCCCATGCACGTGGCTCTTGAAGCGTACTTCGGCCGTAGCAGGAAGATCCCAGAAGTAGCCTGAGTCTATGGGGCTCTGTAAGGCTGCAAGGGTTACCAAAGAGGGCTCGACAATAAATGCAATAACAATAATGATAATAATAGTAAATAGCAGTGACCTATTAGTAGCAGCATCAAAAACAACAAGCCACGGCTATCATACTAATGTAGTGACCTTCAAGGGCGCGGAGAGTTCGGGCATTAAGCGTTTCTGGCTTGCCCTTTTAGGGCTTAGCTTCGGGCTTGGGGTCTGTCTGAGCGGTTTTGGGGCTCCTTCAACAGCAAAGCCCGAAAGCCGAAGCCTACAGCTTTGCCAAAAAAGTCCAGGGCCGAGTGTGGGGACTCGCGGGTGGGTTTTCCAAACCAAACGCCTGCACCCCAATCTATGACATCAAGGATTCGGGTTCATGACAGCATAGGCCCCTCGATGTGCAAAAAAAAGCTGCTTTTCCACCAAGTCGCCCAAGGGCATGCCTCCGTGAAAAGCCGCGTACCTGATCACCATTCCCCAGCGTCTCAAGCCCAAAAACCGCTTGGGTGTGGTTCGGGTGCCCTGTAGTTCGCACGGGCCCCTTGCCCTTCGCTGTTTCAAGGAGCCGTTGGAGTTTGACAACAGGGACGGGAGCCCAAGGCATCCCAAGGGCGCTCACCAAATTCTCTGCAAGGCCCTTCCGGGCTGGGCTCTACAGACGTTCAAACAAACCACTTGTTCTGGTCCGGCCAGAAGCAACCCTGAATTCGCAGTGTTTGGTGGCTTGGACAGGTCCCCCTCCCGCAGGTCTGTTCTCGATGGCTTGGCTTCCATTTCTGCTAGCAGAAATGCTGACCAGAACATCGAGAATAGCTACGACTTAGAGTCTTAGAGTCCTAGAGCTGTTTCTGGCCTGGAAATCGGCAAGGCCTGTTCTCCAAGCGCAAAAGAGTTCCCCTGCAAGCACCACCGATCGCAGCCCTGAAGCATGGCGTCCCCCGTCGGCTGTTCGGGTGTGCGACTATAAGATCAGTCAAACGACACAGAAGACGAAGACGAAGTCGAATAAGGGCTCAGGTTCAGTAAGAACCCCGTTGTGGAGCAGCCCTTCTGTCGGACTCCCTTCACCCGAAGCGCCCAGCCAGCCCTTAAATCGCAGGTACGCCCTAAACATTTCACTTCGAAAGAACCTTAGTAAATCGAGGTCAAGCCTGAACACAGAAGGCTCCGTCACCGGCCCCACCCCCGAGAGCCCTGAGACCTGGGTTTAAGCTTTCGGGGACGACTAGTACCAGGCCATAAGCAAGCCCAAAACCCTGATTCCTAAATATCCTAAATAGTTTTGCAACGGGAACTCGAACAGCGCAGAAAGGCCTGCCAACCCAACCCCGAGACTGTTGAAAGCCTGATGCTTGGGGGTGCCCTAACTTTCGCGGTTCCGAGTTCAGGACGGTAGGGTTCTTGTAGCAAATCTTGGTGGGATTTGCCCTTTTACCGGCAGAATTGTTCATGCACGAAGAACACTCGAATGGGAATCTTCAGGCTAAGAGCGGCAGATATAGCGTACAATCTGACTAGATCAGGGGGGTGGTACACAAGTTAGTGCCAGGGAAACAAAGAACAAGGTTCCTGGTATGTTGCATGACTACTTCACAGGAGCCAAAAACTGCTAACATGCAGAAAGGCCTTACGGACCAATTAGCTTTGCAAGAGCCTGTGAAGGCCCAGATCCCTTCGAAATCCATGGACCTAATCTTCAAACGTGAACAGTGGCACCTGGCCTGCCATGAGCAGGGAACTCGACCCATTCCTTTGTCGCTGCCACGATTCAGGAATCGGAGTTTCATGTTCAGACCACAGCACAAGATACATCGCTTAGGTGCTAAAGCTGCGGTGTCTAGACTAGACCTCAAGGTCTATCTGGCAAAAGTGTCCTCGGCCTCTGATCCCTTGCTTAGTACTTGCTGAAAAACTACGGTTCCAAAGCCTAAACTTTCAGAGGGAACCTTCATGGACGAGACCCAAAGCCGTAACCCGACCATTCCAAACACCGGCGTTTCTTCAAGCGGCGGTTTGGGCCATAGTCGATCATACAGATAGGGTATCTTCTCAGCGACTCTGACGACGACTGTGGCGGCTCCTTGGACAGTGTCCCTCGTCTTATGCTGCTGTCAAGTCTCGCAGTCTTGCGCTGGGGGAGAGCCATCAGGCGTCCGGCGAGGGCCCGACATAATGGCCCTCGGCCACAAACCAGTTCCTATCTAAAGGCCCTAAACAAAGATTGCCCGAAACACTCCCGAGAAGCCTTACTGTGTAGAGTCTTAGCAGCAGAAACCTCATCTAGATCATAAACCTTCAATGTCCTCACCATCAGCAGCACTACTACGTATCACCATAATCGCCAACCTTTGGCAATGACCGCTGCCATCATCAACATTAACAGCAAGAAGAGACGTCGTTTGGGGTTCCGGCCTAAACCCTCCACGAAGTTGCCCTTGAAATTCAGGCCCACGGAGGCTGGGGTTCTGTTCGGGGCCATTGCTAACAATCGGCCTGGCAAAATCGAAGCTGCTTGCGGAGTCAAGTTGGTAACTGGAATACAGGCTTCGCTGCGCACGTTACGGTCGTCCCCTGAGCCGCACCTGCCCTGCTTTCAAAACCCTGGAACCAATCTCCGGCCAAAATGCTCAGGCGCTGGGACAACATCTTCTCCTTGGATGTTTTGAGGCGAAGCTTCAAGATGTTGCTTAAGCTTTCGTGCGCCCGAAGGACGAGATAGGAAGATAATAAGGCAAGAAGGTCGCTAAATCGGGTCGAAACATGTAGCAGACTGAGCAGGGCTTAACGCCAACGTTGCATCACCATCCCAACTTCAGGTTGGCGCTGGGGGTTGAAAGTGAAGAAAATCCCGAGCCTGCAAATCTCAACCCGCACGTGGCGACATGTCCTCTGTGGGCAGTAGACCATGCCTATGCAAGCAATGGACTTGCTCATGAGCTCTTGGGTTCAAGGTCTGGAACCCTAAACCCCTGAACGCTGGGTTTCGGCTTTAGAGTTCACGGGGTGAGGCATTGGGCTTCCGAGGTGGTACGCTTTGGGACGTGAGGCTAGGGCTTTGAGTGTTCAGGGTTCAGTTCAGGTTTAGAAAATCGCAACAGTAGCTGCTCGTTTGACTTTACTAGTTAGTCGTGATTGTCACCACAAGCAGTAGGCATCCGCAACAAAAACGAAACAATCAAAGCCAGAATACCAAGAAAAGCTGCAAGCAGGGGCTTAATACCCAAAGCCTTTGCCCCTGCGGGATGCAATTGCCGAGTTTCGAATGTAGGGCCTGGAAAGCAAAAAGACAGGCGAACGAAGATTCTCAGGTTGGGGGCCACTAGGTGTGGCTTAGAGTGCGGGTTTTTCTCAAGGGTGCAAAGTTTCATTTGTGAGGCTTGCTAAGTGGAATGGGCTTTTTATCGTTGCAGGCTCAACCAAGGGGTTCAATGAACTTCCGGGAGCGAGCTCTCAGGTTCACGGTTTGAGGTTGTAGCATTTCCAGGTTTGAGGTTTAGTGCGCTGGGCTCAGTGTGTTGCGCTCCGGTCGTGCGTTAAGCCAGCACCCTGATGCGGAGACTTTTGGGCGGAGGGTGCAGAATCAGAATTCGGCGGCTGGGGGCTCACGGACTGGAACAGATCACACATTAGTTTGAAGGCTTGGAATCATGATAGTAAAGTTGAAGGTCTAGCTTTTCGTTGCATTTCGGGATGAGGATTGAAGCTTCCAGAGAAGAGTTATTCAATAAAATCGACTGTGTGGCTCCCGAACATCCACTCCATTCTGAAACTGGGATTCTTTCACATTTCGCTGCTACAGCCCTTGTTTGTGCCTAGGACAGCGCTTGACAACAGGCACCATGCATAACAAAAACTTACGTAAATGCAGTAAATGCAATTGCAATACGTTGTCGGACGGTTGAAAAGGAAAAACTTGCTATAGTTCTGCGCGGATGTATTGTATCTACGTTGCTGACTTTGGAGTGGCAGCCTAACCCTCGTGCACACTCCAACTCTGGAACCCTTGGCTGCGAGGCTGCTCTTGTGGAAGCCAAGGCTCGCCTTAGCCCTAGACAGACTCCCAGGGCCCAGCAGGGCACAGCGGGGCTTCTACTTGGCGCGGAGATGAACATGGGGAGGGGTATGCTATGCCACGATTATAGAGACTACTACCAGTTATCCCGACCCCTATTTTGGGGCTAAGGGTCCCAGCGTGTGGGATGACCCTAAACCCTAGACCCTAAACCCCTAACCCCTAAACCCTAAAACCTAAACCCTAAACCCTAAACCCTAAACCCTAAACCCCTAAACCCTAAACCCTAAACCCTAGATGATGCTCCGCGCCTGTAGCAATCCTTCCAAACGAAGGGCCTCGGCCCTTCCGCGAAGAGGGGCGCCTCGGCAGTCAACCCCAAAGCCCGAAACCCTAAGACTCTTCATCAACCCCGGATAAACCCTTCAGAGATCCTAAAACCCCCCCCAAAAAAAAGAGGCCCATAGACCCTATAGACCCTAAACTCAAGTTGAGCTGTGCGGCTTGAAGCGTGGCTTCGCTTCCCAAGGTCGTCTCGGCCTCCGACAGGCCTCTGGATAGGAATTCCTCGGTGAAAACAAGAGTTTCGCTTGGAGGTATCCGGATTATAGCCTGCATTGTGGATTGGGGTGGCACTCCATGAGAGTGCTTGGAAAGTTCGATTTGAGGATCTTGCAAGACACTTACGGCCTCTTGCGGCAACTTTACTGCCTGAAAGTGGCGAGGTCTTGCCCGTTCTCTGGCTCGGAACCCGACTTTTAATTCCCTTGCTCCTCCCGGCATCCTAGCTGCTGCCGCAAGAATGTTTCTAGACTAACTGCGCTCTTCGGATGAAAGCCCGGGGGCCGTCGAATTTGCCTGCTTTTTGCGTATTGAGTGCATAAAGCAATGTTCAAGATTGAGAGCCTGCCCACTTGGGTACAAACGAAAAAGATTTTGGCCTAGTCTTCGTCTCTCTGCAGGAAGTTTGGGCCTTTTGCTGCTGGGCACAGCAGTAAAACCACCAAGTTAAAGGTTCCAAGGCGACATGCAACACCGCCACATCAAGGATCAAAACATAATATGCCAGCAAAAAAAGACATGCTTGCATAAAGGCCTCCAAGAAGTTGCGCTTAAGCAACACAACGAGGTGACAGCGCAAAGCTACAGTTGAGTGGCACATGTTTGTGGGATATGGCGCTACTGTGCTACTGTCTCGCTACTCGATTGGCCGGCACTCAGCACACTGGCTCAATCGTGTCACTTCTGATGCTTGTAATTTCGCAACAGCTTCGAGGCTCCTGGCTCTAGCTTCTTTCCCATCATGCTCAGACTATGCAAATCATCAAATGAAGCCACGTGTCCTCTCCTGTGGAGAATGTTTTGGGCACACCGACAGTCGGCAGCGGTGCCTGTTCCAAGTCGGCACCATCGGTTGGAACCCGCATGAGGCTCCCTCTGATACCTTGTACCCAGTGCCGAAAAAGCCTACGCTTGCGGTTCAAAGCTTAGCGTGAGCGCGCAGCACATCCTAGACAACACAAAACATGAACCTGTAGACCTCCTCTCGACACCCGTAACCCTGAATCCTGAAGGTTCTACTCTAAGCTCTAATCTAAGCCCCAAAGCCGTGCAGAACTATAACCTGAAGTGAAGACCCGACATCCTCCATGTTCCGCTATCTCTTGCCCGCTCGTGGTCCGCATGCATGTTCTTCCAAGCGATGCATGCACACCACGGTACTCGGCGAAACTCAAAGCCTTAAATTCGACGTTGATCAGCGAGCCACGCCGCACGTCAGCTCCACGTTCCAATCACGTCCGGGTACACTCCCTGCAGCTGGGCTCAGCCGCGGCCAAAAATCGATAGCGATCCGCCCATTCGGCAGAAAACTTTTTCACTCGCTTGTAACTGCCTCCTGCTCCGACATGATAGTCCCTAAGCACCAGAGAAAAGCACTCGTATCTCTACTGCTTATATATGTATATACATGTGTGTATGTATATATCTATATAATGCAGATAACGTATAGCCACGGCCTCGCTTCGAAAGCCGGGTAGTCGATAGCCGGACCATAACAATGTATGGCTGCTGCTAGAGAGATAGCAGCGCATGCGGCACGTGAAGATGTGTTCACCGGCTACGAAAACACATCAACCTGCACAAAAAAATCCACATCGCATGGCGCGCACATGGAGGCTCCGGCAACCTCCGAAAGTTCAAGTGCGCAGCACAACGCCTGCACGTTTACATCGCCAACATGTGCGCGACCCTCGGCACCGGGTCGTTCAACCCCGAAGAGTTATCCCGAACACTGCAATCCCGGACCCTGCGAAAGAGATGGTGATCTCGGGTCTCCGCTTCCGCGTCCTAGGTTTCTGGCCCAGAATCTATCCGAATCTATCCTGCCGGAACCCTGTACTCGATCGCCTGAACTTTCAACCCTGAAAACGGTCACTGAACCCTTCTTTTCTCCTCTCAACATCCTTGACCCCAAACTTCAAATCCATTAACGGAAACCTCGCGCACCCGACGGAAACAGCTGCAAAGCCTTATATAACCCCCTGGGTCCCCAAATCCCTGAACCCTTTGCAAAATCCTAAACCCCAAAAGACTATGCCTCAACCCTGTACCTAATACCTTCAAGCCTCTACTCAAACCGTAGCACACTCAAAACCGGAAAGCTCCACACCCTCAAACCTGAAGCACCGAAGCGCGAACTGTCTATGAGATCGGAAGCAAGCGACCCCAAAGGTCCAAAACCCCAAATCCGTGCTAAAAGTTTAGGCCTTTGCACGGTTTGGGGGTTGAGAGTGTGAGGGTCATGGGTCACGCACGGTTCAACCAACACCTGCCCACTGCCTCGCTGGAAAAGCGCAGGTTCGCGCGCGATGAATCCGGGCCTTCACTGCTGGGGGGAGTGCATCCACGCAAACGATCTGCAAGGCGTGATTCAGGATTCAGGTGGCTTGGGCATTCAGGCTACTCCAGCGTTCCAGGTTTAAAGCCTACAGAGATGATGATTGAAAGTTGAAAGTTTACGGACTGGGGATAGGTTTGAGAGCGTAGGGTTGGGCCGGGGATTGCATCCTTGCCTCTATGGCCACCACCACAGTGAAGCTTAAGCGACTCACGTGCTACGACCCCTCAAACTGTCATCCTTAAGGTTTAAATCCCTTTGTCAGCCTTTAGAACTCAACAACTCCATGATTACTAATACCATTCCTCAGGGTTCCCTTCTATAAATATATAGTCCACCACAACCCCACTCCAATTATTAAGGCTCCTGTCTTGTCGCGCAGATCAGGGTTTAAGGTTTAGGAGCTGCTCTCCAGGCATAAAGAAAATATCGACATGGGAGCTTCCGAAAAGTGGGGGTACCTTATTTGGGGGTCCTTATAATAAGGGTCCTGCTATTTAGGGTACTATATTAGGGGCCCCTATTTTCGGAAACCCCCACATCGGGGTCTTGCAATTAATGCTATGAAACAGACAACATAAGTAGGAGTTCAGCTACCTGCGGAATAGGGCCACATTTGTGGGGCGTCGAGACTGCCTGAGGCACTCCACATCAAAACAAACATGGCCCAAACCCGGAATTGACAGACACGATTTTGGGATTTTGGGTGACGCCAGCATTGATGCTTTCGAGTTGGGGAGGACCAGCCTGATCCCCTTCAGTACCCAAAGCTCCAAGCACGAAACTCCAGCCCAACACCGAAACCCCCAAAGCTAGCCGGCCCCGAGCACCAACCCTGAAGTCTGCAACCCGAAAGCCAACGCAAGCCCTTGCAATCACATTGTCACAACAAGTTACTGCTCAAAAAGGAGCCGGGTTGTTACTTCACGACAAAACAACCCCGTCCCCCGACCCGTCCGTGAACCCTACAAAACTGTAGACATCGCAAAACACTGGTCTAAACACTGCCCTCCGCCTCGACCGCCAATCCCGTCGAAAGACTGCTGGACCCATGGCGGCTCAGCCATCATTTGGGAGTTTCCCAAAATAGGGGACCCTAATATAGTACCCTACATCATAGGATCCTTATTATAAGGACCCCAAAATAAGGTACACCAACTTTCGGAAACCCCCATTTGGCCGGCTGCTAGAAGCTTTAGGGTAGGTCTCTGATCAGGGGTCGGGGGGTCCATGGTGTCACAAGATGCAAAACCGGGCCACCCCTAAGCCCTTTAAACCCTAAACACACGGAGAGGACTACCCCTCCTTTGGAGAATCTGGAGATTCTGAGGCCCCTTTTCCTGGTGGCTTCGGGTTGGCGTTTGGTTTGAAAACGAGCTTTGGGAGTTTAGGTTTAAGGGAGCAAAGACTGTTGACATGATTGCTAGGGGCTTGAGGTGAAGACAGGCTTGTCGCCGAGGTTTTCTACTTATGCTACTTCGGGAGCATGACATGCTGAAGAGCCCTCATGTGCCCTTTGGTGTGACGGGGGCCGGGCGATTCTCGGGAACAGGCTCGGGGTAAGCGACACTCACCGCAAATCTCACAAAGAAGGTCCTTGGAGGTTCATGGGTAGTTATAAATGGGGTTATAAGTCCCCTAATATGGGTTATAAGTATAGTTACCCTACTTCTAGCCCCACTTATAACTACCCATGAACCTCCAAGTCTTGCAATGACAATCCGACGACCCAACGCTTCAAAGGCGGAAGCACCCTCAACTTGTGACAAAACAGTGCCGACCCCTGCCCCGACATCGGGACCTCAAACAACCGTGAGCCTGAGAGAGCTTGGGACACCCGACTTGGCCCTGAAAAACCTAAACCCCAAACCCGACATCCACAAGTCCAAAACTCAAAATCCAATATTCGGAAGTGTGGTTTAGGGGTTTGTTGAGGCTTGCAGAACCATTACTCGCCGAAGTGATCTTAGAGATTTATGAGCTCCAGGCTGCAAGCCCTGAGCCCTAAACCCAGCGCCTCTGTTGGAGGCTTGCGGGTTGCCCAGAACCCTAGACTCAAAACTTTGCTTTCACCACTAAGAACAGGGAGAGACCAGGAGGGAGTTGGAGGGAGAGGAAGCAGGAGAGGAAGAAAAGCAAGAAAGAAACCCTAAGCCCTAAACCCCTCAAGGAAGAAAGGAAGGAAAGACAGGCCGTGGCGGCCGACAGATCCCGGCGCTGGCCTCGGGAGACTTTCAGTTTGGGGGCCGACCGGGGGTGGGATTTGGGTCCTTGGAGCCTGGGTTTAGGGCTTGGGTTGACAAGGGTTCATGAGGATTTTCGAGCTTCAGCCACAGGACTTAAATACTTACAAAGGTCAAGGGTTCACAAGGCGCTTCAGCCACAGGACTTAATAAATTACTTACAACAACCGAATTCTACGATGACTACAGCGTTGAGGCCGTGGTTGATCGGTCGAGGTTTTGGTTTAGAGTGCTACATCCAAGATAAGAGTCATTCTTGCTGGCAACTCCTAAGCTGGCCTAACAGAGATCTTCAGTGGATAACGTGAGGCAGTGACTAATTGGAATGTCCTTCTTTGGAGAGGGGATACTATAGTATATGTGTCGGGACTGTAAGAGAGAAGTACTTACGCGGACGACTGTTCTAACTTCTTGGACCCAGCTTGCAACCGAATGTTGGAGCATTCTATCGGCCTTGGGAACAAGAACCTTACAACAAAGCTCCAGTGCGCTTGTCCCGACATGTTGCTTTCAAGTAACCGAGTATGTCAGGGACATGAGTTGCCTCGTGTTCGGAACATAAGGCCCAAACCCTAAACCCTAATGCTTCATGTTTGGGCGTGTGCAGGCCTCTGCAGCGCTAGGTTTTCGATGTTCGGTGTCGGGGCGGGCCCAGGGTCTACTGCACCGAAGTCTCAAGCCAGGATTATTATTTGTCTGAAACGTTTGGGGTTTAGGGTGTTGTTTAGGGTTTAGGGCTTAATGGCTTGGCTTAGGGTCTGGGCTTTTGGGTTTAGAACCTCGGCATTGGGAAACAAGCTCGACGGCTGGGGGTGCCGGAACTCGGCGCAAAATGACGGATGGCACCACATGAACGAAAGCAACTACATCCGTGGAAACCCCCAAACGAAGGGAAGAATACTACAAGCTGGACGCTGTGCGAACCTTTCACCCTGTCCGCCCTACCCCAAGAAATCAAACGCCCCGAGCCCGAGCCCTAAACCATAACAACTTGAACCCCACCCGAAATCCCAGAATCCAATACCAAACCTCAAAACCTATCAATCAAGTTCTATCCATAAACCCTAAACCCTAAACCCTAAACCCTAAACCCTAAACCCTAAACCCTAAACCCTAGCCTGCACCCGACGGGTGCCCGGGCCGTCAGCTCCAGCACGGAGGAAGTTGAGAGCGGGCCGCGAAACAGAATCGCCTGCTAGGTCCCAGGGGTTTAGGGTTTAGGGTTTAGGGTTTAGGGTTTAGGGTTCAGGTTTAGGGGTTTCGGAAGGGTTCGGGCTTCGGGATTTAAAACCTAAGGAGTTTAGGACGTAAGATTTAAGGACAAGGGGTTGAAGGCAAGCCGTAAGACTTAAGCTTAGGGTTTGGGAGTTTACAGTGAGGCTTCTGTGTGTGCGGCTTATGCTTTGGACTCAGGGTTCGGGCGTGTAGCGTTTGCGTAACATAGGTAGGGCTGATGGTCGAATTTGAGTGTACGGTTCATCCATGGCTTTTGTTTTCGAGGGTTTAGGTATTTAGGTATGGTTAGGGGTCCCCCATTTGATCGAGTTTTCGAGGGTTTAGAATCCACAGAGTTAGATTTTCGCCCAAAGGCTTTCGGGCTTTGCAGTTGAGATCGGGGCTTTTGGTGTAGGGTGGCCTTCTACAATACGCTGCTCTGTCATGAACCCAAGTCTTCCAGCCGCAAGATCAGCCCGCTCCTGACACGGAGAACCCAAGCTGCTTTCTTTCCGGTGTGCTGTTGTACGGATTGCGATTACGTCTTTGGCGGGTCAAACATGGTGTTATAGGGCTTGTATTGAATTTGCAGCTAATAAGACCAGTGTTGTCAGGGCTGTTCTGCATCCCTTTTTCAGGGATCGGTCTTCTGTCTCAAGCAGGTACAGGCGTCAGCTCACATTCGTAAACTCGGCTTCAGGGTTCAGTCAGAACTTGGGAACTCAGCTTACTGCCTATGAGGAAGAATGCATGTGACGGTGTCGCGCTCTGCGGGGTCCCTTTGAAAGCGGCTTAAGTTGCCTCCCAAAAAGCATCAGATGTCAGACCACAGATCGACATGTCAGTACTCCTTGTAAACCCCACGATCAATATAGTGTCTTACTTCCTCTCGAAGAGCCCTCTTCAAACCTCTCCGGCTCTCCTAAACACGGGATGCTACCTGAATCCTCCCCCTGCCTCTGCCAACTTCTCCACTTCCCGCCGAAGCCCCTGTGTCAAGCACAAGATTAGGACCCTGAAGCCATCAGAGCGACAGCTTCGAAGAGGATCTGATGGCATTTCATGCCGCTTTCAATGCGTTCAAGGCCTCGGGGCTTGAGGGCTCAGGTTTCTGGAGTTGTATGATGGAAGCCTGGGGCCTCACATGCCATTTTCAGACATCTAAACTGCATAGAGTTTAAAGTCAGGGATGTACCTGAACCCCCGAAGTGTGGCTGATTTTCAAATCACATGGCTAATATACGTCAACGCAAACTCCCCAACCTGACACCCTTCTCCATTACAGCCCTAAGCCTATGATGTCTACTGCTCAACCCCAAACGCTGAACCCATCCCTACCCTAAGGCCTAGACTCTACTATATCCCGAAACCTCGAAACCTCTAAACCCCCAGCTGCAAGAGGCCCCATGGGCAAGCAGATTAATAAATGGGGTTTAGGGTTTAGGGTTTTTGGTGTATACTATGGTGTTAGTATCATGGAAGGCCTGCAGCTTTTGCCCCCGCCGGGGCTTCTGAAGATTACCCTTTAGCATCTGGCGCCTGCGACTTAAAGCTTGAAAGTGTTGCAGCCTCAAGGTCTGCAACATATCTCTCTCTATCTGTATATATATATATATATATATGTGTGTGTGTGTGTGTGTGTGCATGGGCGTATATATTTATGATATGTCTACCTGCATCTACACATACCTATGTGTGTGTGTGTATACATATATGTTGGTGTGTGTGTGTGTGTACTTGTATGTACATACATATATCTAATTTGGTGTTGAGGGTTCAGGCTTTAGCCTTGAGACCGTGTCTAGGGCTTCGCCTTTTGAAGTTTGAAGCAGGTTTGCGGATCGGCCTAAACCCTAAACCCTAAACCCTAAACCCTAAACACTAGGATCGGCAGTCTGCGGGTCTCGGATCTAGGATGTTCGGGCTTGGGTGCCGAACCGCAAAAGGCATTCGCGAAACCGCGTGAGACCGAAAACAAGCCTTGTTGGCGAGGGTTCTTTCTGGATTTGCGGATCACAAAATCTTCGGCCGTGAAAGGCTTCAAACCCACTTAGAAATCCCAAAGTTTTGATATCGGGCTAGGTCCTCGTCAGCAATGTCAGCCAAGGCAACGACATGCAGCAACTGCCTTTGGGCTTGGGGCTTAGATGTTAGTCAAAACCTGCCATTTGGAGTCTACCGGTACTACTGTCATTCATATTAACAGACTGTTGTTGCTCTTACCGTATTCGCCTGTAGTTGCTGCTCTTGGTCTTCGGAATTAGGGCTCCCAATGGTTCCTACGATCGCGTCTTGGTTTTCGAAGCGTCCACATCCAGGAGTTCGGCGGTTGATAGGCTTTCCATGAGCGGCTGTAGGCCGCGTGAACAACAGCTGCTCGCAAGACCCGTTTTGACGGTTGAGAAACTACCGGGTCAGGCCAGAGCTTGCTGTTTCCGGGCTTCGTGGTAAGGGCCCGCTGCATGCAAAGACGTACCGAAATCCAAACGTTAGCACAAAGCGCTGGAAAGATTGCTTCACGTTGGTTTAAGCTTCAGAGTTCACAGTTCAAGCCGCATGATCTGAGCAACTTCAACGTTTAAAGCAATGATTCAGATGTTCCAGCAGTACTGGACAGGAAGATGTGGCACCATGTGTCTGCCGGGGGAACAACGAAATCATGGACCAAAGCAAAACTAAACCCAAACAAGGATTTTGCCTGAATCAGACCTCGGGTTTCTGCTGCCTGGCTCCCAAATTCCGGACATCGCTTTGATGCGTGGCACAGCCCGAGCTGAGCCCCGCGCCGGAGAAGATACTCCTCCGCTTTATGGCGGTCACAAATGGGGGCTTCCGAGAATAGGGGACCCTAATATAGTATCCTAAATAACAGGATCCTTATTATAAGGACCCCCAAAATGGGGTACCCTAGCTTTCGGAAACTCCCAAATAGATCCCCGGTTCGTAAACATCTGAAGCATCCTGAACCGTGACTCTTTGGCAAATGTCCCGACAAGCAGCTCCGAATGTGATACGGAGATACATGGTCGAGAAGAGCAGGGAGGAAAGCTGATGGTATGGATGCTGACAGCGTCATTCATGATGACAGTGATGGTGATGGCACTGACAATGAACTTTTGTCGGTCCGGATGCGTCCCCTCCCTTGGGGTTTCCAATGATGGTCGAGTTGGGTTCTGGCTTCCATGACGTGCCCATCATTTGAACTTTTAGTATGATCACGGCGTTTAGAACCGTCTGTTTTTCGTGCGAAAATTCGACCGTGTCATGTTAGATCGCCCAACATATGGTGTCTCCAACAAGATCGTACTATGCATAACTTCGGCACTTCTTTCTTTCAAGAGACCAAACTCTAAATGGATACCTCAAAGGGAAAACCGTTTTCTGTGCACACTCCACATTGACAAGACCAGTGACCCCGATGCCTTGAAGGCTGGCAAGCTTTGGGCCCGAAAACGGAGAAATGGCTTCCGGGTTTCAGGGCTTGGGGCTTAAGGTTTAGGCTTTAGGGTTTAGGGCTGGACGGATTCTCACAATGAGCATCTTAAAGGAATCGGAGACCTGAGCCCTACATTCCGTTGATAGCCGGTGACGTTCACAGGTTACATGATTCACCTTGGATGAGTCGAGGTGCATGAAGCTTTTTCCGTTAAATTTCTTAGACCCATCGAATCTGGGGGTTTGCGAAACCAGGGGACCCTCATCTGAATCTAGTACCCTAAATAGTAGGGTCCTTATTCTAAGGACCCCTTATTTTCGGAAACTCCCGTCTGCCTAAAGCCCTACTGTACCATCCTCCAGCTCGCCCTTTTTGCGGCGTCTTTGAGACCCCAGGGCATCCCTCTCCTGCCATCGTCCTTTCACAGCCTTCTCACAGGCCTGGCTGTGATCTAGGGCTCCGGGATTTCGCAGGTGGGAGCTTCGGAGAAATCGGCTCGGTGTTTCGGACATTGGGCTTTGGGCTTCAACATGAGACCTGGTGCTAGCCGGATTGCTTGAGGCTTCGGTTCCAAGCAAGGGGTTGAGTTTCAGGGCTTGGGGTTTGGGGATTAGGGACCAGGTGTTAGGGGTTTGGGGTTTAGGATGTAAGGTCACCCTAAAGCCTCAGACCCAAAAGGAGGAAGCACACGGATCGAAATGGAAGGCCTCCGCACCCTCAGCTTTTGTAGCCCCTGAACCCTCCTAAACCCTAAACCCAAAGAACCCTAAACCCCAAACCCCAAACCCCAAACCCAAAACCCCAAACCCTAAACCCTAAACCTTAAACCCTAAACCCCAAACCCAAAACCCAAAACCCTAAATCCGAAACCAAACCAACCACTTCGGTCCTGGCCTCCAGCGCGGCCCAACTCCGAGCCAGAAGCGAGGCCACATCAAGCACCTGCAGAAGAACATGGGATCAAAGGGCCTCGGATGTAGTTTAGGGTTTAGGGTTAGGGTTTATACAGGGTTTAAGGTTTAGGGTTTATATAGGGTTTAGGAATTAGGGTTTAGGGTTTAGGTCTTGGGGTGTAGGACTTGAGGGACCTAAAGCACTCCCAAAAACGGCACTGGCTCAGGGGTTGTTTAAGATTTAGGGCTTGGACAGCTAAAGGTTCAGGGTTTCGGGGTTGGGGCTGCAGGGGATAGGGACTGATAGGGGTTTAGTCGGTTGAGGTTGCATTCTGAAATACAGGGACTAGCATGTTGAAGCGTAGAGTGTGGTGTAGGGTATTGCGCGCTGCAGTCTAGAGTCAGACGGTTTGGGGTTCGGAAGTTACGCTGAGGCATATATGTGTTTGGAGCATTCCTGGCTGGGGTTCCAAGATCGAGATTTCGGCTTCCAGATTCCGGGAGTTGTGGATAACGGGCGAAGCAGCAGCAGCAGCAGCAGAATCGGGAGTAGGAGGAGTAGTAGCTGTCGTCGCGGCAGCAGCAACAGGCAGTAGTAGTAGTAGTAGTAGTAGTAGTAGTAGTAGTAGTAATAGTAGTAGTAGTAGTTGAAGAGCAAAACCCTCACGCCCTTC
>CAJNDV010033218.1:205303-227047 GCA_905221635.1 Symbiodinium sp. CCMP2456
GAGGATCTTCTTGCTGCGTCCGGAAGGAAGAAGCAGTGGCAGTAGCAGCAGTGTGAGTGGTGGAAGTAATACAAATGGCAGCAGCGGGTGAAAAGAATTTCGTGCAGGGAATCGGGTTTTCGGTTTAGGTTTAAGACTTGGAAGTTGAGGCATAAACTGAATTTTTGTCGCGCGTAACCATTTGGAACAACTAGAATACCTCCAGCGAAAGTCACCCAAAGCCCCATAATTTATCAACCTCACAAACCCTTGCAGATCATTCATTTATTCCGGAAAATCCCTAAACCCTAAACCCTAAACCCTAAATGAAGCCTAGCCCCAGAATAATCGAGCCTCCACGTCGTCGAGACGGCCGACGATCGTTCCCACTGTGGCAGGGGCGATCCGGAGGCCCCGCACGGCCTTCGCTGAGGTGCTGGGGGAGACTTAAGGATTCCTAGGAAGGGGTCTATAATGGTGACCTTAACAAATTAAAGTCGAGCCCTTACGTGATCCGAATAAGGTTTCGGAGGTGTGCTAGAGCACAAAATAGGTAGAACTATAGGTATGAGGGACCCATCAGGGGATACGGTTGGGTCAGGCCCGAGGGATTGGCCAAGGCTTGAAGCTCTGGGATTCGCTGGGATGTTGGGGTTTGTAAGCTTTGAGCTCCAATTCATGTTTTGGGTTCCGTGCGCTATGCCTAAACCCTAAACCCTAAACCCTAAACTGCACCCTTGACCCGAAGACCTCAAGGAACGCCTGTATGCAGACCCCCAAGCCGGAACATGCAAGCCTCCTGAACCCAGTCAACCCAAAACTTTCGCTGCATGACTACGGGTTTCGATATAGAGATTCGCCGAAAGCCTTTGATTGTTGGAACCATCGATGCCGGGGCTTTAATGAGAGTTAGCAAAGTCTCTTGGCCCTGAATGAACCCTAAACCCTGAACCCTAAACCCGTACCTGAATCCACACGCTACGAGCCCGAAACACAAACTCGCCAGTGCCACCGATGCCCGCACGGCAGTACATGGATCCATGGCCCGAGCCTTAGGCTTGGAAAGTTGAACGTTCGGGTCCATGGCTTCAATTGGGGTTTAGGGTTTAGGGCCTTCGGGCGTTCGGGTTGATGCACGAGGGTTGATCCCTTTCGATTTCAGGAGCAGGATGAGAAGACTAACTTCAGACGTGCGCGTACACGAAATTATGGGAGTTGGCATGGCGCGCAATTAGAAAAGGCTTCCACACCTATCGACTGACTATCTATCTATCACTATCTATCTATCCATCTATCTATCCATCTATCTACCTTATCTATCTATCTACCTTGTCTTATCTTATCTTATCTTATCTTATCTGATCTTATCTATCTATCGATTATTCTATCCATCTATCGAGCTATCTAGCTGTCCATACTTCTAGCTACCTACCTATCTATCTATCTATGCATCTAGCTACCTACCTACCTGCTTACCTACCTATCGACCCATCGACCTATCTGTCTATCAAGCAAATATACCGATCCATCTACCTATCCTTGACACTCCCAAGAGTCAAGACATACCTATGCTGGGTGAATGTCAGATATCGCAGAACCCAGTACCCGGAAAATCGATACAAACTGACGCCAGTGTAGATTTCGGAAAACAACCATACAGCAAAAACACAGCAAGAACTGCGCGTGTGCAACGCCATGCGCAGTCGACACGCACTATACGCGCACACCCCACTCGTCCACGCGCATACCCGGTGGGGATCGTGTGCAAGTAACTATAATGGGACATAACCGCAAACCACCATCGTGCTACAGCGCGAGCGCAGGATAATCCGCGCGGCCTTGGGCCCGCCCCGGCTACATTAATATTAACTCATCTCTTGATACTCCGAGCCTGGTGGAAGACGAAATATCCCGAACAGCTTAAGCTGTTCAACTTCCAAGCCCGAACCAAGCTCGCTGAACCACAATTCAAGGTTGAGGCTTTGAAGACTTTGAACCCCCGCACTCTTGAACCCTCCTTTGAGGCCAGCGGCGAGCAGCGCAGTTTCGGCATCGCGGGAAGACAAGGACGCCAGACCCCGAACCGCCTGGTTTTGGCTTGGGGATTCGGGGCTTCATGGGGTTTGAAGGTTTTGGGCCGCGAACCATAGTTGATATAGTGTATCAACCCAGCTATCGACCCGGCTCCCGGGCCCCCCAATTCCTGACCCGCAAACCCTACGCTCAGTCTCATGTACGGTTTAGGGGTTTAGGGTTTAGGGTTTAGGGTTTAGGGTTTAGGGTTTAGGGTTTAGGGTTTAGGGTTTAGGGTTCGAAGTCCTAAACCCATTTAAACCCTGATGACCACCACCCCCCACCCCCCCTTGAGTCAGTCAAGGTTCAGGGTTAAACCACCACGCACGGGGCACTCAGGAAACCATTCTCATTCAACGTCCCATTCTGTGCTCGGGGCTGACACAGGCCGTACACCTTCCCCCAAAACTTACAAACCCCGATTCACGAAGACCGTTATAATAACAATAACAATAAACCTGATAACAGAAGGGATATTAGTCACCACAACAACAATGGTCATGATAATCAGAGCAATAAGAAGCATAACATTAACAGTTCACAATAATCCAATAATGACACAAACAACTCAAGCATAAACATCACTAGTTTCAACCCCTCAAGACGCGCAAATCTGAAGCTCTGGACCCCTTCTGGGCCTTCTCTCTGATCGAAGGAACTTTGTCGAGGGAGAACTCTAGTAGCTTGTCCTGCGTTTGCTTGGATCTGTCCTAGACCCGGAGTGTTTTAGAGGTCAAGCACGTTGACAGTGATTAGGGCTTTTTGGCGTTTAGAGTTTCAGGTTTTAGGTTGTTTAGGGTTTAGGTTTTACAGATTTACGGTTTAGGTTCATGGGTCGACTCAAGTGCAGCTATAAGCACCCTGTCTGGTGTTACAAGTCGTCACGACTACGACTATACTTACATAACATACTATAATGCTACCTGCAACTACCCACGACCCAAAGCGCGAGGTCGCATGCATCTTACACCAAGAAACTGTCAAACTGATGCTCACAACCGACAACCCCTACTAAAAGCCACGAGGCCGGGACGTTGCGCAAGGTTTGCCCTTGCACACTATAGGATAATCTACTTTTTCTGGGCCCCTTGGAGCGATGGGTGTAGTCTTACGGTTTACCCTGTCGCATGCTTTAGGATTTCCGGGTGTATGCAGCTCAAAGGAGTGACAGGACACGCAGGTCGGAAACAAAAGACAAAGACGATTGCTGATGACTTGGTTCGGATCCCTCTTAGCATCCTGACACCTATGTCGACTCTACATGCTGGTTCATGGATCCGACGCTGATTAATCCCTACACTACAGTCACTACACTGACACCAGATGATATGTCGAAATATGTGCCACGAAACCTAGTTCAGAATCCGGTCCCTTGAGAAAGCCCCCGAACATGCTCCTGGGGTTTAGGGCTTGCCATGTCAACTGGCAGGTTCGCGGTGTTGGCGCCGTTGTGCTCCGGGTTTGGTGATTGTGGCTTTGGGGATCGGGGTCTTATGCCGGAAGGGTTTAGGGGTTTAGGGTTTAGGGTTTAGGGTTTAGGGCGTAGGGTTGGAACCCTTTGAATACGAAAAAAAAGCAGAATCCCTCGCCGACCTGCGCCCCCACATGCTCGTCCACCTGCACTGGGACCCCTAAAACGGCTTTTGGGGGTCTACCGTCAAGGCGTCAAGGTTTAAGGCCTTGGCTTGGGGGACTAGGGATAGCTGTTGCGGCTCTAGGGGGCCTAAAGATCCAGGGTTTGCGTTTGTATGATTATGGAAAAGTATATGAGGGGATTTTGTGGACATCAAAAGCATAGATATTACGACAGGTTTATAAGAATCGCTGTTGCCAATTACACCCATTGTCCGCAGTCCTAAGTCTCTGACCTATCCACGAGATATACGCTGCGATGATTACCTCATGAGTTCATCGATTTTCTTCGGTGCTAACTTCACTCATTATGCGATTCAACTGTTCATGCTTTTAGATGGGCCGATTGGTCTTACTTTTGGTGTCAAAAACCTCGACCTACATGGGGGTTTCTGAAAATAGGGGACCCTAATATAGTACCCTAAATAATAGGATCCTTGATATAAGGACCCCAAAATAATGTACCCCTAATTTTTGGAAACTCCCATATGTCATGCCAATATGGTCCCTAGCTTTCGCTCTCAGCTCCGAGGGATTCAATCTAAGAGAACAAGGCTTCGCTTTGCATCCGCATTCATGAGGTTCACGCCTTGGGGCTTAACCATGAAGATGCAGACCTTCATTGGGAAATTGCTGCTAATTCAAGATGTCAAAAAGTAACCTTGATCTGAATGAAGCTTGAAGCAAGGGGTTTGGGGTTTAACGTTTAGGAAAGGTTTAAAGTAATCTGCAACCAAGGAGGGATTATGAGAATAGGATTCTGTTTTTAGTGTTGGCTCCAGTGTGCTTCCTCGTCCAAAAAAACCCACCGGAGGAGGAGGGGGCGAAGAACACACAGGTCCCTGCGAAATCAACCTGTTGAAGATGGCAAGGGCTTCCCGGTCCTTTACAACGGTTTAGGGTTCAGGGATCAGGGTTTACCTGGCTCATGGACACTACGATACCGCTGGCTGATACATGTTTCTGGCGGTCACTGGTTCACTGTCCCCGGTCCAACAGATACCAGGCTCGACGCCCGCTGCCCGAAGGGTTATTAAGGCTTCTAACCCACAGCCATCCGCTGTAGATGTATGCAAGCACCTGCTGCGCTGCTCTTGCGGCTTACGAGTTCACAAACATGTGGGCCGTTCCCAGAAAACCAGCTAAACCACAGAAGCGAAGCCTGGGCTTCGCTGGTTGGATGTTTGGCGCCACTCTCCCTAACTGTGGGTGGCTTCAGGAAAACAGGGGTCCTTGTTTGGGAATCCTTATAGTAAGGATCCATGTCCCTTTCATCTGAAATTTCCAAACTTTCAAGCCATAACGCCCGAGCCTGCGCTGCCAGCGCAGCGACGAGGGTGCAGCCTTGCGTCCGGGTGGCCTGGCAAAAACAACTGGCCTTCGGGTAAAAAGGCCTCGCTAGGTTGGGGGGGGGGGGGATTTGGCGCGATTGGAGGAAGCAGTCCTAGACTCCAGGAACAGCACGGCGCTGCTTAGGCAGAGAAAGGAGCCTCGGGACTTGAAGCACACAAATAAAAAGCAGCGGCAAACCCCAAAAACCGTGGTTGAATGCTTGAAGCCCCAAAACTAAGAAGTCGACGTTTAAGCAGAGCCCTAAAACCGTAAGCTCCGACTTTGGGCTTAGCACGATCCCTGATCACGAAACCGTCACAACGCCTCGATACCAGAATGCTTCAGGGATCCGAAATCACGGCAGGTTCCCTAGCAGTGGAAAAACAACGTCCGACAGTAGGGTTCCGGGTCCGAAAGGGCATCGGCTTTAGGGACTTTAGGGTTTGGAGGGTTTGTGTTGAATTAGCGTCTCGGGTTTAGGGTTAGGGGCCTGCGGCTTCATGTAAGAAGAAAAGCCGCTTACTCAAATCATCCGCTGCCTTGTCTTTGGGACCACGATTCTTACCTGGCCAGGACATGCTTTTGCTTGACACAGTTGCGTCTGCATGTCAACTTGCTCTGAATTGGGATCTTTCCGAGAAAAACAATAAGTAGCTTGGTACT
Source organism: Symbiodinium sp. CCMP2456 (assembly GCA_905221635.1). Taxonomy (NCBI): domain Eukaryota; class Dinophyceae; order Suessiales; family Symbiodiniaceae; genus Symbiodinium; species Symbiodinium sp. CCMP2456. The sequence continues at coordinate 210,983 of CAJNDV010033218.1, forward strand.
GCCATTCCTTTGTCGAAATGCTGGAGCTTAAGCCGTGGAGTTGGTTCGGGTTGTTGTTGCTGGGGTTGGCGGGCTTGGACGCGGTTGGTTCCGGGTTTGCGGCAAAGGACGTGGACATGACTTCACAGCATGATCGCTGACGACAGGCTCGTTCAGGACCATCATATACGTTTTGTTCCAACACGATTTGTGTTACTTGTACTATTACATGTATAGACCTATTTGAGGGAGAGCTTCGCTTGTCTGACCTGTATGAAACGCAGGGATGTCGATGCCGTCGAAAGTCTTCGCTCAAAGCTCTGTCTGGTGTCAAGCCTCTTGGGCTGTAGAGCTGAGGGTCTTGAACCCTGCACTGAACCTCGGTATTTGCATCTGGGATGCTGGTTTAAAGCCAACATCTGAACCCTGCATCCCAGGTCCTCGGCATCTTTTCCAGACACCGAATACTGCGCCGATCGAACCCGAACTCAAACCCAAGCACCAAAGTGCTAATGCTTGAGAACACTGGGAACCAGAAAGCCATCTTTAGGGCTGCACCCGAAGCGTGCAAAAACCCTACCGAAGACACGAAAAGCCCACCATTTCCCAGGAGCCTCCTGTCAAAAGCAGGATGTGCTCCAGCAGAGGGCGGCTAACCTCTCAGGTGGTCGAGGCTTCCGGTCTACTTGGAGGTTCATGGGTAGTTATAAGTGGGGTTAGAAGTAGGGTAACTATACTTATAACCCATATTGGGGGACTTATAACCCCACTTCTAACTACCCATGAACCTCCAAGTAGGGCGCAGAGGAAGTTGCTAGGCACCCGGGTTCTTGTGCTCAGGTTGGGGGTGCCCATGTCCATTGCTGAGTTTTGGATTTGAGGTTTTCCGGCTTCAGGTTTCCGGCCGCAGTAGGGGTAGGGTACATGACGTCTGACATGATGCAGTTGCAGTCTAAAGCCTGGAGTCGGAGAGTTCTGGCTCATCAAGAGGGATCTCAATATAAGAATAATCGTCGTCATCGTCATTAATTACCATCATCATAGCAATAACAAGTACAATAACGATATTGATCTGTTCATGTGAATCTCTCCTGCGCTCTACAAATTCGTCATTCCATCTCAGCGGTCCAACATCTGCGCAATCCCATGTCTGTGCGTCTTCCATCTCGGAGATCTTCATTTTCGGGTGTAGGCTTTCGGCTTGGATTCAGGATCTCGTGCCCTTGCTGCTTGGCAGTGCTGCATTGTGCTGCGGCAGGAGTCTTCGCAAAATTGGCTCACTGCTTCCCGCTTCATGGGTAATTCTAATAAGTGCGGTTAAACCAAAAGGTAGCCATAGTTGAACCTGGGCATATCTCCAAGATCAGGCAATATACTCCTAACCTTGCTGAAATCTAAAGCGAAGCCTGCACACTACAGCCCGAAAACCTCCGAAGACCGAAGGACCTCCACCACTAAGCCGCTCAGGGGCTCTAGCAACTAGAAGAAGGCTTGGTGCATATTACGGTAGGCAAGACGATTCTAGGCACCGAAGTATGAGACTACTGCTACTTCTCTCTACACCCCTATAAAGAACCCCTATCGACAGGAAGGATGTTCTGACTAACTACTCAGACCTCTATGAACCGAAGACCCTAAAGCCCTAAACCCTAAACCCTAAAACCCTAAGCCCTAAACCCTAAACCCTAAAGCCCTAAACCCTAAAGCCCTAAAGCCCTAAACTCTAAACTCGAGCCTCAGGAAGAGCCGGTGCTGCGGCGGGCTGCGAGCGACCTTCCGCTTCCAGGACATGACGTAGGCCCCAGTAATAATACTCTTTTTAGGGGTTCCTTGTTATAATTCTAGTATAATGGGCCCCAAAACCCTAGTCTAAGTATCAAGGCCCCTTATATTTGGATCGCAAGGTCTTAGGGACCTACGATCTGCGGTGTTAGGGCTTGGGCTTCGTTGGATTTGGGGTACTCTGCTTAAGGCTTTCAGCTTTAGTGTTTCAGGGCTCGCCTCGGAAGCGCCAGACTTCCACGTAAGGAGGAAAGCCCCACCCCAAGGCAGCCCAGTCTCTCGTAATTTAATGGCTCCTGTAGGGGCTTTGGGTTTTTTTTGCTTGGATCCTTTCGAACCGGTTGATGTTACGGGTCAACCCCGGTACTGGTATGCCAAGGTCCACATGATGTGGATAGCGTCCACATGTGTGTGTGTATATATATATATATACACGCATACATACATACATACATACATACATACAGACAGACAGACAGACAGACAGACAGACAGACAGACAGACCTGTACATCCACGCGTACATACATGACACATACATCCATACAACCATACATCCATGCATCCCATCCATGCATGCATGCATGCATGCATACATACATCCATACATCCATACATACATCCATGCATTCATGCATTCATGCATTCATGCATTCATGCATGCATGCATGCATGCATGCATGCTTGCATGCATACATACATGTGTATATTCATATATAAAATACACCCAGAGCAGGAAAGAGAACCCGGCGTTTGTTGTTGCCGCGCGGTTTCTCGGACTCGCCGTCGCGGTTTCTGGCGTTGCAAATGCTGGGAGCTTGACTGGCTTTAAGTTCAAAGTTTAGGGTAGTTTAAAGTATTTTAGGGTTTTAGGGCGGTAGGTTGAAAGGTCGGTTTAGGGTCTACGGCTTGGGTGACAAGTTTCGAGACGGACCTGGGTATAGACTTTATCCACCCTGAAGTCGGCGACGGGTCGAGGGTTCCACAAGAATAGGGCAGCCTTACACTCCTGAAAGGGCGACCTGGTTCGCAACACCCTTGCTACATATGCTTGACGCTTCTGATTCGAGTCTTCCTTGGAAAGGCTTTCTAAGCAGCAGTCGCAGTAAGGGCGATAATTGTGTTGGCATGGGCACAGCACTATTGGAACTACCAGAAGCACTGGCAACAGCGGCAGCAATAGTACTTTACAAAGCGCGAAAATAGAAAACAACAACAAACAAGTAACCAGAGTAGCGGCAAAAAGCGATACTACGAGTAATCGTGGCCCTGACTGCACTTCTGCAATATTGAATTGCATTGGCAGTGGCAAGGGCTCCTTGCAATGATCTCTCAACCCACCAACCCACGCCGAAACCTAAAACCCTTATCCTACTTGGAGGTTCATGGGTAGTTAGAAGTGGGGTTATATAAGTCCCCTAATATGGGTTATAAGTATAGTTACCCTACTTCTAACCCCACTTATAACTACCCATGAACCTCCAAGTAGACGGAAACCCACGAGTCTGGAGCCCCTAACTCGGTCAGATCTGCCACCCTCAACCTCAAAGGTGCCGGGGTGGCTTATCCAGGAAGCCAGCCACCTCGTCGTTTTGAGCTCTCGCGGAGTTTGGGATTTGGGGCTCGCTTCAACCCTCCACAGCAAGCCAGGAGACGATCCCCTAAACCCTAAACCCTGATCCCGACAGCATGATCCGATCATCAGCCTTGTCGTCACGAGCATCATCGGGGCCATCAAAAAAGGCGGGCCCTCCTTACCGATCATTTTGACATACCTGAAAAATACAAATTCTACTTGTTTCAACACAGCGGGAGGAATCTTGTTCCGACAGAATCCTTCTCCACCGTGTTCGGGAACCTGAACGCTGCAAACACACACCCGCACACACAAAATAAAAATGAAAAAGCAAAACCCTGAACGGCCATAGCGCCAAATCACGGAGCTATGTAAAGTCGAGAATCCCACCTGAAAAGAACTCGTCTGGAAGATAAGCTCTCACAACTATAAACAAGGCAAAACAGTTTCTTCGAGCTTCGGGGTCTTGTAGCACCCCGAACTGGATTAGTGTCGAAAGGAGTGCAAGTTAGTGAAGTTGGGGGGATTTTTTTTACCTAAACCCAGGATTTAGCTTTTAAACGCCTGAAGATCTGAACGGTTTCCAGGCGAAGAACACAAAGCTGCTTGATATAGGTTCAGGATTCGGGCCTTTGGGGTTTGCAATGGAACTTGGGGGTTGAGGATTTCGGATTTGGTGATTCGAGGTTTGGGCTGCAGGCCACGGACAACCATCAGTGCAAAGGCCCTAGGCTCTTTATGGCTCTTCAAGCTGTTGTAGAATTCTGGTGATATTTGTGGTTTGGGTTCGCGATTCCGGGCTCGAGACTTTCCTGAGCTTGCATAACAGCACTCTGTATTTCCGATGCCATTCTTCCAAAAAGGTATCGTGGTCTGCAGGTACAGTCCCTCTGCATGCCAGCAATTGTGGCGCTTTCCTTCAATCTGGAAGGCGTTGGACTCTCTGCCCGTCAACTTTCGCCCACAATACTGGATGCCCCCTTGGGTGGAAACTCAACACGACTAGCAGATAACTAAGCTCAGGCCATGCTTACTTAAGCTATTCTTGCCCGCAATTCATGTTGGACCCTATGGCCCAATTCCTTCGGCCGTCTCTTAACATACCAGTATAAGCACCTTCAAGCCAGTGGGACCGCAGAGTCAATCTTCGAACTCTTTGCCCTACCTTCCACTTCATCTTGCAGCCCTTCGCAGAAAGCCCGAAGCCATCCAAGAGGAGAAGAAACATCGGCACTGCCAGTCCGCAAGCAGCTGCAAACACAAACACTTTGGCGAGTCCCGACAAGCAATTCGTAGCGATCGTCTTTCTCCTGTATACAAACTACAAGACAACATATCTGCGACAACACCGAAACCTGAAAACCAAAACCTCAAACGTATCCTTTCGGATTCCTCGAAAGCCCTGGATCAGGATGTAGGAATGGACGTTGCGAACCTGTGACTTCCGGCTAAGAGTTAGGTTTTTTGGTTGTTGAATACAATAGCTGCACTTCACGGCGGATGGCTTCGGTGTTTCGGAATTTGGGCTTGAGGCTTACGCATGATGCCGTATCTTAACCTCACAACGGCAGTTTTGGGTTCAATTGTTTGCAGCTTAGGGTTCAGGTTTTGGGACGTGAGCTAACCGATCCTAGTCGAAACCGACCCCGATTTGCGTAGATGTCGTTGAGCTTCTCACTTCAAGCTGAACGGACCGTTGGGCTTGTACACGATGGGAAAGACACGAACTCGAATGGATACGGTGCAAGAGAAATGGAAAGCTTCAGATGGCAGGGCTCGGCTACTGTATATCGCTATATCTACTATGAAACATCCAGGAACCTTCGCTAAGCTCACGGCTGTCACGTGCAGAAGATGGTGGTGAAATCTGAGTCTGAGCTTGGGCTCGGGTCCCGGCGGGCTGCTTAACTTTTATAGCTCTCGTGATAACACGCAGATGTAATTATAACCCTATGTATGCCAACCCATGAATTGTCAGGTCATTACCTTCAGGGCAATGTCCGATACATCTGCTCAACTACGAGATCACCTGGGATGCTGCCGAAAAGCCTCAGTTAGCATCAGGGAGTGGGTGCCCGAAAATGAATGGAGGATTGTGGGCAGAAAGTGTTGTTGGTATTTGGATTCAGGGCTTGGGGCCCTTGCTTCGTATTGAGTATGATGTTCCAGTAATGCAACTATTGGCCATCCAGCCTTGACTTGTGAGGTCGGGGCACATGGACCTGGTGGTTGTGCCCCGCTCATTCATTCCAAACTATTTGATAGATTTCTGTATCCAGCGCTGGGACTGCCATATCCTGAAACACCCAATCCGGAACCCGTAAAGCCCCAAGCTCGGGATGAAAAAGTGCATGTCAGGCTTCAGGGCAGCGACGAGAGGCGAAAACACGACAATCGGCGTTTGCCCGTGCACGATGCCGGCAAACAATCAAACAATCAGGCCAGGACATGAACCCTGGCCCTCCAGCCACAGGCAGCCAATGCTCACAATGTGTCCAGAGGGGAAGAGGAAGACCCAATTATACATCCAAGTATTCCAGCTCCTAGCAAGCAGGTAGACATCAAGAAGGCAGCCTCAACTTCCATGGGAAGTCTGCGCTTCGTGAGGTCGTCCGGCTTTGATGCCACATGCGGTGAAGGCGCTCTACGCCAGGGGTTGGGTTGGGAGGCTGAAGGGGGACGGGAGGGGGGCGGGGTTGGGAGCAGCCTCTAAATGTTCAGCCGCATGCGACAGCCGCTCAATGGTTATGAAAAAAATATTCGGTTCTGAACGTTCCGGAGGTCCGCGGCCCCAAACCCCGTAAACCTTTTACAGCCTATAAACCCTTTACATGCCTATACACCCTGAACCTCCGGCTCAGCACCGTGAAAGGTTTCCTTTTGCCTAGGGAGGGCTACATCTGCTTCTGGAGGCCTTCGAGAATTTCTATCCGGGCTTGGGGATCTAGATCTAGTCCCCTGCTTCTCAGACTTGGATCTTGGCAATCGGAATGAAAGCTCTGACCAGCCCTGGTAGCCTCCCCTCAACTTCATTCGCGACAGTTTGTTTCACAGACAGCTTCATGGGCTTCGATGCATCCGCACCCTCGTCCCCCTCATGCCCCTCCGCCCGTCCTCGTCCTATAAGCCGGGGAAGAGTGGGTTGAGAGGGCTCCACCCTCTTCTTAGTCCAACTCCAACTCCTACTCCTACTACCACGACCACTAGCGCTACCACGACCACTACCACCGCCACTGCACTACCACGGCAGCTACAGCTACCACCACTACCACGACCACGACCAAGACCACTCCTGCTGCCACTACTGCTACTCCTCCTCGTCCTCCCTCTGTTTCGGTGATTTGGGCCTGGACTTTGGCTCCTTCCCTCATCCCCCCTCGCCTCCACCCTCAAACAGAGTGGGCCGCTGATCCCAGACCATACATCCTACACCCTGAACCCTTGTGCAAGCACGCACAGCGGCCGAACTATGGATGGACTTTTGGGGAATATTATTGCTAATTGTTGAGACTCATATAGAATGATTTCTGGGAACTCGTCGGGCTTGGTGTCCAGGGCTTTCTAGCGGTAGGGTCTCGGGCGCATGACTCTGGATTTAGAGGCAACATTTGTGTGCTGGAGAGCCCAGTAGCCCCTAGCCCTAGCCCCATAAGTCGAAACCCAAGATCCTGCCCTACCCTAAACTAAACCCGACGTTTTGCTCTCCGTGGGTAGCTATACAGGCTCAGAAGCAGCAGTCAGCAGGACATCTGCAAGGTCCTCCCTAAAAGCAGTCGATCTGCCGCAAGCACAAGCAGCTTCCGCAGTGTAAAACATGTGAAACTGGCACGTATCCCTCAAGGGCATGCGAGGCGCACGTTTTGCTGCCTTATTCACCGGGAGACCGCACAACAATACCCTGCACGCAAGATCCAAGCAGCTGGCTGGCCCCAAGATCGAAAGCCTAAACTTAAGCTGAGGCCTGAGAATCGAAACCCACATCTGTACCCCAAACAAAAACACGGCAACCGACAGAACTACTTCGGACCTTGACATGGGCGGCTTCAGTCTCCCTTCTCCCAGACGGCGCACTCCGAGAAGGCTGAAGCCCTGCATCCCAAGAGCCTTAAACAATAGAATCCCAAAGCCCGAAACCTTACAATCTAAGCCCAGCACCTCAGACACACAAAAAACCTTCGAAAGGGCCTAGGATCCCTGAAGTAATTGTGGTTCGAGGGACAGGCGGAAACAGGGGCGGGGCAACTTGGAGTTTGCGGTGTACGATTTCGGGGTCAACCTCGTCCAGAAACGCTCAAACGCGTGGGCCGGGTTTCCTAAGCTGGGAGTCTCTACGAGCTGCAACTGCTGCTGGAGATATCGCCGCTACAGGCACTTCGGGTATTTCCCACATGCCGTCTTTGCTTCGTTTCATCACCGTGCGGGAGGAGACCTGTGGGCCCGTGGGCCCCAAAATGACTCTGAAAAGAGCCCCTGGCCCCTCACCCTGGTAGCATTTCAAGCCTTCACAGCAAAGAAAGGGTCAAATCAATGGCAGGTACCAGTACACACAGCCCCGATACTGAAGCAGAGCACCGAGAGAACAAAAACCACGCGGGTGAAGTCTGGGACAGATCGACCGGACTTGGCTCTGTTTAGAAAGCATCAACCAAAACGTCCAAGCACAAAGTTCTCGACCGAAAGCCAAACTCAAATTGTCTCAAAACCTGCCCAAGATCGGGAAATCAGCGCTTCGTTTAACAAGCCCCGCAAATGTTTTCCTGTTTCCAGGAAAGATTGGCACACTGGCACACCGGGGCGGAATATGTAAATGTGGAACATTAAGCAGTCATCGTCAGCCGTTGAGGGTTTGTGCCTTAGGGGCTCCGGGTTTAGGTGGCTTAAGGCTTAGGGTTGCCAGGGAGAAACCAGATTATGGAAAATTTAGATTGTTCCCTCAACACCGTTCTCGAAGTGGTCGAACATGGATGAACGTATAGCCCTCGACGATTCGCTCATCGCCATTCGTCACACCTAAATGCTTGAAACATGACCATAAACACAGAAACCTTACTCTCAGACGTAAGCATCCATCCACTGTTCGTGGTCTTCGGGCAAGGCCCTGGAGTCAAACGGGCAGCAACCTGTAAAAGCAGCTATAACTATCTGATTATCGTATTATTGTTCTGGGCCGTATGAGGACTAGTATTAGTCTTAGTCGCAATCCTAGTCCACGTGTTGTTTTTAATCGTAATCTTGGTCCTGGTCCTAGCCGTAGTCTCAATCTTAGTCCTAGTCATAGTCGCAGCCCCAGTCCAAGTCCTAGTCCTAGTCCCAGTCTGTTGATCCCAGAAACATCTCCGTGCAAAGTCCAGTTGGTGGAGCTGACTGTTTGTTTGGGCACTGGGAAGCCTTGAATTGTGCGTTTGTTGCTCGAGCGGGTGGCTCGAAGGGCCATACATGGCTGAACCCAGCCTGAAAGGGCATGATCGGCAGAAGCCAAGTTGCGTAGGAGCATGACCGGCAGAAGCCAGCCCACGTAGCAGCATGATCGGAAGAAGCCAACAACTAACTCTCAGCATATGCTTTGCACCCGAAGCGCATATGCACTTGTTTGGCCACTTGCTTGGCTGTGTTGGAAAACATATTCTGCGCTGCATAGGGCTCCCATGGCCCTGTGAATTCGTTCTCCCTTCCTGCGGAACCACGTTTACGAGAAGAAGACGAACCTTGAGGCCCTTCCTGGAGGGTTTCAACCAGTACAAGTTGTGAGTACCTAAGCTGATCCTGCGACTCCAACGTTGCAAGGCGAGGCTTCGGGGCCAAGTTATGGGACCTTGCAGCGACAAGATGATGTTCAGGCAGTGCTGCGGCGCCGGGTCGTGAAGGTCGGCGGGTCAATGGAGACCAGGGGCTACCGAATGGCGTTGATCATCAAAGGACGAAAGCTTCTCGTGAAGAGCCGCTGATGGCGGAACTGCGGGCTGCGGATCAGTCCTGAGAGGGTCGCGATCAAGGTGGGGCCTTGGAGACCAGAGGACCTGAGATCCCAGCGATGACGATGGCGATGACTGGAGGTCAGCACGCCCACGGTGTTGCCGTGAGCCCGGTCAAGCTGAGCGCACTGTGTCAATGCAGTATCAGTATGAAGCTGTGGAGGGGGGACAACCTGTCGTGAGATGGATAGCACGGCTGACTGAGTTTTTGGGGTTTACTACCACGAGGACGAGTGGCCTTCAGGGTAGGGTTTTAAAGGGTCTTGGGTTAACAGCAACCCAGGCGATGCATAGCCCGCCCACGCAAGCTCAGCAAGCACCTCCGACACAACAACAGCTGCAGCAGCACCAGCAGCTACAGATGATGACTCCGATCGTTTCGAGGCCACGGGCTGGGGAATTGTCGATTTGTGGCGAGATCAATGATTTGAGAAGTCAAGTGGAACGATTGACGAGAGAACGGGGTCACGACGTTCCCCGAGTCTGACGGGCGAGCTAGCCTGGCTGGCACAGTGGTCAGTTCGATGATGAGCCGGGATCCGGCCAGGGCGGTGACGATCGGCACTAAAACCTTGGCCTACCTCAACTACGCGAAGCATTGGAAACTGCGGCACATGACAGGCCAGGACACCACCCTGATGACGTAGACCGACAGCAGCTATGCTCCAGATGGGGAGAGAGCCACGGTGGATCAGTGGCTTTTTTGGGCTGGAGCGCCTGTGGCATGGCGGAGCAGGCGACAGTCCTTTATCACGGCAAACAGTGCGCAGACGGAGTTGCTGGCTGCGAGCGAAGGCTCCATTCTCACCTTCTCGATCGATGCCCTGCTTTCCGATCTGGGAGTTAAGCTACGAGCAGAGAGCTGCGGGTCGACAACTCGGCGGCCATTACTTTGGCTTCCGAGGAAGGAGGCAGTTGGCGAACCCGCGATTTGAAGTTTCGTGCCGGGGCTCTACGACAGCGGATCCACGAGGGGTGGATTGCAATATCACGCTGCCCCGGCGACCTCCAGTTAGCCGACGGATGCAAGAATGGGGCTTTGGAGTTCCGCCGATGTGATCAAGAAGACTCTGGCGAACTTGAAGGTAAATATGAAAAAGGAGCACTGCGGCAGCTTCAAGCAGCCGCAGAGCAGCAGCAAGGCACAACAAGCAGCACCGCACCGGGCGTAGCAAACCTGGGTTGCTGTTTGGGTTTGGTAGTTCCGTTGCGAAACATAGCTACGGTTATGGGTCATAGGGAAGAACCCGAAAGCCACTCCCCTCTCGCAGTGGACTCATCGCTGGAGTTGTATGGCTTCGCGCTAATGGTACTGTGGGAAGGAGGCCGAGGATGTTTTCGCAGAGCGGAAGCAGCAAGAATGAGGTCGCTGCAAGCCGATCAGCGACTGTCTGAGACGGGGATGAGGAGGCTAAAACAGCATCTCCAACGAGATCCCAACGGCCTGGAAAGAGAGGAACGTGAGTCCTTGACGGAGTTAGCGGACAAGGCAGGCGCGGATCTTTCGAGGATTCTGGCACGGGAGCCAGCTCGGACGTCCTCTTCGTCAGCTGAAGGTCAACCGCCGCCATGGCGCGAAGGGCGATGCGTGGCTGAACCCAGCCTGAAAGGGCATGATCGGCAGAAGCCAAAACCAGTACATAGTCCTAGTCAGTATTAGTATTGGAATTAGGATTAGTACTAGTACTAGTATGTAGTATTAGTACTCGTATTAGTATGAGTATGAGTATTTGTATTAATATTAGTATTGGTATTAGTATTAGTAATTGGTATTTGCATGAGTATGAGCATCAGTGTTCGTACTAGCATGAGTATAAATATTAATACGAATATGCATCATGAGTATGAATATGAAATTGAGTCTGAGAATTAGTATTCATGTTCATATCATCCATATCATTAATGTGATTAGTTTTATTAGTCTTACTAGTATCATTCGTATTATTGCTCTGACAAATTACAATTCTGACTTGTATCGCTATTATTACTATTCTGACACCACGAGTCGCCCAAATCTGGCAGATACCTGGAAATGAGCGGATCGGGAAGCATCAGTCTGAGTACGGACGCCTTGGGGTCCGTTTTGCAGTGTGCGCCATGCGCAAATACAAGAGACCCCCCTGCTTCAAGGTAAGCGACCCAGCTTTCTTCGGGCCAGCTGATTGCAGGCGCAGGCTGGTAAAGGGCTATTCCTATGTCGGCGCATCGGTGCGAGATCTGTGGGCCTCGCGCCCGGCTCCGAACGGCAGCTGCCGGTAGCTCTGAAGAACAGCCTTCAATCCCAAGAAAAGTCCTCACTCTCATAAAGCCCAAATTCCATTTGGACGCGTTTAGCGTTCCGCCGGACGTTCCGCTCATGTGACAAGAGAGCCTGAAGCAACGACTCATCGATTCCCTTCACCAAGGCTTATGGAAGGCGATGCGTTGTCAGTTTTCACATGATTGGGCATGCTTGCCGAAAGCGGTAAACAAAGCAACCTCCTGCATGGGTGATGCCTTCTTATGCAAGCTGACCAGTACATCTGCTGATGGTGATGGTCGCGGTAAAGATGCTGACGGTGATGATGACGATGATGCAGATGACTTTGAGGATGCTGAAGAAGCTGGTGCGATGATGATAATGATGATCAGGACGAGGATAAAGATGATGAGAGGAGGAGGCTGCAACAACGGTGGGAGGCAACCCAGCGAGCATGACCGTCGTGACTAAGCCTGCTCATGCTGTACTCATTAACGACAATACATGGAGCCCATGGATTAGTTTGAGTTCGTCCGAATGCCGGATAGGCTTTGCGTGTAGGGTGAACTCTTCCTTTAACCAGTATGCAGGTCCGTCTGGAAGGCTGTATCCTCCGCGGCAATGTGATCAACACCACCATCACCTCATCGCGTCGTCTTGACCATCATTACCCCACAGAACTGAAGCATGAACTTGACTCGTTTTGGTTTATTGCGGAAGGTTGAATCATCCTTGAGGCGACGAACAAACCGATATTGAGCCATAAACAGGTACGTGAGCGTCTAGCGCTTCCAGATTCTATCGCATGTGTCGCTATGACGAGAAGGAAGGGCTAAGGCTAATCGGCTAATAGTAGCATCAGCAGTCAAAGAGATTCTTCAATACGGAGGTGAAAGGGAACAACGTTGCTGAATGCCTAACTCTTCTTTCTGAATCCCGGGTGACCCCCCAAGATTCTAGCACCCGTTGCGCTTAAGTGTGTCTTCTTCACTGATCCTCTATCTACACTGAGTCTTGCGCTTCCAGCTCAAAGCCTGCGAAAGGATCGCGACAGGCTCATCTTTGCCGACACTGCCCTGCACATCGGGGGCACCGCACAACTCGCCTTGACCCGACGACACCAATCCTACTGAGATGCTCCAGGAACCTGGAAAGGACGGTCCTATACCTAGCGTTCCTAGTGGTGCCTTGACGGTGTTGTTGTTGCTATTACGAATCAGACATTACCACCGGCCTTACGCGTGCCTCTACACTTGCTAGCACTGCTGCTATTGCTGCTGTCTGATTCCGGGAATAAGGCTAAGGTTCAAGCTTTGAGGGTAAGAAAATGAAGGGTTCCAGTTTTAGCATTTACCCGTGGTGTCTGCAGATTGGTGTGCCTACTGCCCTGAGATGTTGGGATTGCATCTTCGGCCCTCGGGTCGGGAGCTCCTGCGAAGTTGATCCTTCGGTTTTGCGACACCGTCTAGGGAGTTAGGGTTTGGGGGCGTTTGAGGGCGTTTGGGGTTTAGGGTGTGGGGAGGTTGGGTTCGGGGTTTAGGAATTGGGGTTTGGAGATGTAAGGTCTTTGCGTTCACGGCCGCTGCCTCACTGCTCTCCCGTATACTTAGCATGATCTGCTGTTCAGAATTGCCACTGCTTTCGGGTGGCTACAGGAGTACGCTTATTCCAATCTCATACGTTACATGAATCATACTACGCAGGAGGTATACACCTGGATTGTTGTATATTGTAGGTTTATTGAAAAGTCGGAAGCGGCGAGCAATGCGGAGTAGCCACGGACTGTGGTCAAATGGCTGACTGGTCTTATATTGCTGAGGACTCGACCAAGTGGCTGGTAGCTTCGACACAAACACCGTGACTACACCTGTGTATCTTACAACGAGCATTTAGTGTCTTTTCTGCAAATAGCTTATTTGCACACGGCTGTGAGTATCTCTTACGGCGAATCTGCTGCTGCGACAGTGTTGCCACAAACCGTTCCCCGGACATGCTTTAGCATGACAGTTGCGAAACTCAGAAGTATACTATAGAGTATAGTTTCTTATACTATAGTATACTATAGTATACTATAGTATAGTATATGCAACACAAGAAGAGCCACTTGGTCAAGGGGATGTCTCTCGAAAAAAGGTGTCGGCGGCCACCCGCAGCCTGCCTTAAGGCCTGGTATTATTGGATCCTTACAGGAGGGCTAGGGATCCTTGGGGAGCCTTGAGGAGTACTAGGAATGGAGACTACTACGTTATATACCATACTGGGAACGAGAGAAAGCCAGCTGAACGTTCATACTGTTGATGGACAAAATCCTGCATGACCTTAAGGACCTTAAACTATGGGAATTATGGTATATTCCTTATAATGGGTAATGCAAGATTTTGTCCATCAACAGTAGTAAACGGGTTTCGGTTTAACATGTTGGCAGAAGAGCAGATCACTGCCGGATCCAGCAGGACTTGCAGTAGGTCACCATACTCTCCCACACCCAGACGGTAGCCCACAAACAGACATTCAGTGGGTCAAAGTCGGATACTCAAGTTCCGGATCTGGGGGGATGTTCCAGATGACCGCGGGGACCTAGTCCGAACAAGCTGCTGTCAATGCAGGTACCCTAGCTGAGACAAAGCCTAAACCCTAAACCCCCGTCCAGAAGCTCGGCTCTGCTTCTCACCCTTTTGTGTTCAGGGGCTTGAAGACTTAGTGCGTTCGAGTGTCAGGCTTGAGTTTACATAGGGCTTCGGGTTTTAAAGGGTGTAGGGTTTCCTTGTTTAGGGGATTCGGAGGCCTACCCCGTCTAAGGCTCAGAACTCAAGGGCGGGTGCTTTAGCACAAGCTACGTCCAACATCTTGACCTCGGGTAGCAGGGTCTGGCAAAGACTTTCATGGTATCAAGTAAAGCACGACTGCTGATGCCTAGATTCATGTTAGCCCGATATCATTGCAGACAGTGGGTGATGAATCGTGGCATTACGCCTGCCGCCTGTTGCCGAAACTTATCCGGGAAAAAATCGCACGCCCCTTTTTGCAAACCCCTGGAACCATCTGTTCGAAAGCTCTAGGAAAACTCTACAGTCACCAATCCTGAAACCCATAAACCCCTACTCAAGCTGGGCAGCGGTGCATGATTGCATTCACTTTGCCATACGTTGGACAGGGCCAGGTGCGAGAATTCCAAGTCCTCAGGGCATTCTCTTCGACGGAGGGCATTCGGGAATATAGGATTATACGATTTATCATCCAGAGCTGTGGATGCGCAGCATTTAAGGCGCCCCAAAGGTGTTTCACCCTCCGGGACGAGATTTAAATCCCTGGCCCTGCCCCCAAGTCACACTTGGAAAGTCGCGGCTTCCGCAAAAGCCAAGCTTGAACATTTGGGTTCGACGTCCAGGCTTTAAGTTCAATGTGGCTTTCGGCTTCGTGCTTCGGAATTTAGTGCTAAAGGTTTTAGACTATATCTTCTGAGCCCCTGTAAGAGAGCAGAAGTCGTGGAGGCCCGCTTTGGATGTGCTTTGGAATGCATTGAGCTAGGCTTATTTGCAGGTCTCGAGGAGTCTTCTCCTGGATGCAAGTGGCTGCGAGCGGAATGGAAACGCTCGAAAAGCCGCGAGAGGCGCTTGTGGTAAGGCGGAAGCTGCTTCGGGACGCCTCGGCACGGTCGCATCGACTTCGCGATGTGCGCCACCATGCCCAACCTGTGCTTCAGCCTCCTTTGGCATGCGATGTGCAGGCAGAGAGGAGTTCTACGCCGGAAGACGAGGATGAGAAAAAGTGAGCCGGGCATGGCGACATCACAGGTGGCCATGCGCGGAGGACTGTGAAAGCCCAGCTTGGGAGAGCAGCCTGTGAAACGGATGTAAGAAGTCAGCAAGGTGCACCTGAAGCACGCGCTGCCATTGGCTTCAGAGCGTTGGGAACATTGAGGCTTGAGCTTGTAGGTGAAGCAATGTATAAGTTAAGAGTGCGGCATGTTCGCATCGAAGCATCGGCTCAACAAAAAACATGATGCCTTGACAGTTCAAGCATAAAGTTCTTGGGGTGACAGTGTCTCAGATTATGGTTGGGGCCTACGGTGAATATACGCATCTTCCTGTCAAAGGGGTGATACAGGACTACCATTCCCAATCTATCAAGCCTGCTCTGCATAGGGAGAGAGAGCCTCAACACTGTCTAGACTTCTTGCGGCAAGGCTCGATCTTCCTCAGGAATTCGGTTGATGCCCCCGTCGATAATCTTGGAAAGCAAGGGCATCTGACTTTCGTCAAAGATTCAACAATGTTCGGGCATGCAGGACTCTTCGGGACGATGAAGATGATGATGACGACGATATTGACGATGATGACGACGATTGCGATGACGATGGTGATGATGGTGGTGATGATGATGCTGATGCTGATGCTGATGTTGATGCCGATGCTGATGATGATGATGATGATGGTGATGATGATGATGGTGGTGATGATGATGGTGGTGATGATGATGGTGGTGATGGTGATGGTGATGACGGTGATGATGATAATG
>CAJNDV010033219.1:0-19598 GCA_905221635.1 Symbiodinium sp. CCMP2456
CACAACCACAACCACAACCACAACCACAGCCACAACCACAACCACAACAACCACAACAACCACAACAACAACAGCAACAACAACAACAACAACAACAACAACACCAACACCAACACCAACACCAACAGCAGCAGCAGCAGCAGCAGCAGCAACAACGACAACAACAACATCAACAAATACAACAACAACATCAACAAAAACAACTACAACATCAACAAAAACAACTACAACTACAACTACAACTACAACTACAACAACAACAACAACAACTACTACTACTACTACTACTACTACGACTACTACTAGTACTGCTACTGCCACCCTCCTAAAACCTGGTGACAGCCTCCTACCCACTGGCGATTACCTTCGATTCAATGCCTACTACTTATAAACATAGTGCCTACTACCCACTGTCACTACCTACTACCACTTGCTACCCTACCTCCTGCCCACTACCTACTTACTACCTACTACCTACTACCTACTACATACTACAACCTCCCGGTACTTTTCATTACTTACTGCTGCTTACTACTATTTACTACTATTTACCACTTCTCAATATAACTTGCTACACTTACTGTATTTTCTATTCACCCGCTTACTACTACATTCTAGTACTCACGATTACTTGCAACTTCTACCTGCTACATACTACTTGCTACGTGCTACTTAACTAGTTTTTAGTTACTTATCTACCACTACTACTACTACTACTACCACCACCACCACCACCACCACTACCACTACTACTTCTACTACTACTACTACTACTACTACTACTACCGCTACCACGATTGCTCCTACTTCTACTCCTCCCACGCCCACTCCCACTCCTACTACTTCTGCTGCTGCTACTACGACGACGACGACTACTACTACTACTCCTACTACTCCTACTGCTCCTATTCCTCCTATGCCTATGCCTACGCAACGCCTGCTACTACTCTTACTCTCCTACTGCTACTGCTACTTCTACCGCTATGTGGCGCACTGCATACGCCTTGCTCTCGTGATATTGGGCTCTCTGGTTGCGGAGCCCAGGGAGGGACAGTTTCGGTCGAGGCATTTTTGGGTCGGCTGGGTGTTTTGGAGTGCAGGTTTTGTGATTCCACGGGCTTCGGTTCCCACATCCGAAACACTGGAAGGCCGGGTTTGAAGCCTAAGGGGTGTGGTGCGATCGTAGTTCCTCGAGACCCGGTTGGCATGTGGCAGATTTTCAAATCAGCCCTTCGGGCCTCAAGGGTTGATAGGGCGTTATGTTGGGAGCTTTTCGGCAGTTATACACTAGCATGTGGTTTTCCTGCACGACACAGCTCCGAAATGACACCTCGCTCATCACACTCCGATGGCCTTGACGGATCACATTCGCAGCGCCAGATCGCGTAACGGCTGTCGCGTCAGGAAACCTCGTGCGAATCTTCTGTTCGAAGGGAACTGCTGTTGTTCACATGTTGAGGCCTCGCGACGAGCGATGTGTTACTGTTCATTTTCCCGCAAGCTCGTCCTGGAGTGGTTCGCGAAGCTTGAAATCCCTCAGCCCCATCCGCGAAGTTTTACCTTCTCGGACCTTCTTCTACCACCAATTCAATCCTGGAACTTTCAATATTTCGCATTGCTTCAGGGACGCCTACCGTGAGGCCAGCGGCCTGCCACCAGAGGCTTGGTGCGAGGAAGGGAATGAGGGTCGTCGTGGATCCTGGGATATCCTGAGCGTTTACATCCTCGGGGTGCTAACCAGCATACACCTTTTTGGCGTCTCCGACCATTGGTTTCGGCACTATGCGGCGGCCTTGCCAGTCAGTGAGTGTCAACTTCACTTACGGACCTTCACGTGAATGTCTCAACACGGCCTG
The DNA here is from genome assembly GCA_905221635.1 of Symbiodinium sp. CCMP2456. Classification (NCBI taxonomy): domain Eukaryota; class Dinophyceae; order Suessiales; family Symbiodiniaceae; genus Symbiodinium; species Symbiodinium sp. CCMP2456. Next base: position 1,857 of record CAJNDV010033219.1, read on the forward strand.
TTTTGTAGATGTTTGTCGCTGCGTTTGGCATGGGTTGATAGCTTCAAACTCCGATGACTCTGACGGGTTCGATCCACGCTTATCGATTCAAATTTGTTGTTTGGGGTCTTCTCGTGTTGTCTTGCCAGACTGAAAGTGCCTAGGCAGGCAGGTTTCGGAAGTCATCTTGCGACTGCAAGTTGTAGCTTATCCGACGGGACCTTCATCGGTTCTTGTCACCGGTCCAGTCATCATGGGGCAGCAGGGTTCAGCAGGTTTTCGACTCGAGACATTGCCGGCGGTTTGGCTCGATCAAGTGTACAGGCACTCTTACATGACTGCCGTGTTTACAGCCGCACGCACCAAGCTGTGATTCTTCGTCACCACTGAGTTAAGACAGTTAGGACCTTGGCGGACTGGCAGGTTACACGTCAACAGCCACATGACAGACTAGGCATCAGAGGTCATCATAGACAAGCATCTTGCATGGCATGCCCCACTGCATCCAAAGCCTTCTCAATGCCTTGGCCTTAGCTTGGCTTCTCCTTTGCCCGGTCTGGGGCTCCCAGATTTCATGAAAGAGTTGACCAACCTAAACTCCAAGCAAGAGGAAATTTCTACGGCTACTACTGCGGCCGCTGAGGTTACAGGTTTGTACTGTAGTAGACGTTTGTAGGTTTGCAAGATTCGCAAGCTATGCGAAAATAAAGCAGTCGGGCGCAGATATCTTGAATTGCACCAGGCACCAATGTCTGGCTCAGATCCGTAGAAGACTAACTACTAGGTTCCTGAGTAGTACCCTTTTGCACTTTTTTAGTGTATTGCTCCCTTATTAAAACTGAATAGCAGGAGAAAGGGTACCCTTATTATTAAGGGGTCACTCAGGAACCTAGACTATACCAATCACTCCTTTCATTTATGCTTGTGTTTGAACCGACATTCCTCGAATATCGAGTCTCTGCGCCCTTGAGATTGTGTATCCGTAGAAGACGAGCTAAACTAATGACTCCTTTCAAGGATGCTTGTGTTTTTGTGTGTTGTGTGCACGCACTTAGCCAACAAGCAACAAGCGGCACATGGAGTTGTGTGGGAGTGGATCGGTGATTGGTTCCTCACGCGAAAGAGTATCAAGAAGCATGTTGCCTTCTCACTTTTCTAAAGACCATGTGCTGAAGTAATCACCAAGCTTGTCCAGGCCAGAGAGATAGATGACTGGCTGGGATCGGGCTATCGGAGACCTGGTGTCCACCAAGGTGGGAGCATTCATGTAAACACATGTTTTTCCAGACTTTTATTGATTGCTTTTTTTGTTTGAATATGTTTTGACAGGTCACTTTGTACAGCTCCGATTAGCCATGGATATGTGCCTTAAGTTGGAGCAGCAACAGGCAATGCCAGCAGCTTTCTGCTCTCTGCGCTGCACCGCTCCCGAAGTGCCCGCGGCAGCATGACTTATCAAGCTAAGACCTTTGCTTCTGCATTCTGCTGCCTAGCCTAGCTGCTTTCGAAATCTTAGAGACAGGAGACCCGCGCCTCTGCACGCAGAGCGAAGTGACTAATTACACAGTGTCTGTCGTTTGAGGTGTCTGCAAAGATTAACAAACTCTGGGAAGAGAAGTGATGTACTTGTAGCAGCAGTGATTGGATCTTCTAGCCGACATTGCGGTCCTGCCGGGGGGTGCCACCAAGTTTCAACATATAACGTCGTTGCTCTCCAGATTTTCATGGGCCAAGAGTGACATACATTCTCAGCAGTTGGCGTAAAGCCCGAGCAATGGAGCCTCAAGGTATGGGCAAAATGAAGAGTGGAGCTGTGGGAGTTTCCGAATATCAGGGACGCTTTTCTTTGAAAATGGCTGTTATGAAGATATAAAATTCTATCAGGCGAGGCGATACTAACTACGATGCCTATTTAATAAATTGACTTGGCGGGGTTATGTGCTAGGTCCTTGGCGGTTGGCGCTTATCCTATGCTGGCGCATCTGTGCTTCTGTCCTGCGGCCCAGTGATACAGTGAGTCCTACATAGAAGAGCCACCTTTTCCCGGAGCCTATAAGTCCCAATATGGTCATACGATTCAGCTGCACTTTCCAACATGATTTGTGTCATAGTCTCCGCCCCTTGGGCTTGGGGCAGGGGCTGTGATGCATATAGGCCCGAGACCAGGCGGGTGCACCTTGAGAGCCACATACTGCTCCAGCAAAGAGTTACCTGTCAATCTGCTGTAAGCCACAGTTGAGGTTGAAGTGTCTAGCCAGTGAAATAACTGAGGGGGTGCCGGTGCTGCTGTGGAGGCAAGACTGATTTCTGAATTCATTCGATCGTTTTAAACATAAGCTTTCATGTATAGCCGCACAGTGTGCACACACGTTGCTGTGCTGCAGTGTTGTCGGAGGCGTGCGACAGAACCTAGCTACCGTGATTTCGGAAAGTTTGATGTGCCCTGTTTGGTTGTGGGAAAAGTGAGATCAGCTTTCAGCTTGGACGGCACTCGTGTCTCCTTACGACCGGTGACTCTAAACTGCCAGGTGTCTGAGACTTCCGGGGGCCTCTCTATTCGGGGTTTGATCGTCGTTCATACCCTGCTGCCGCGGCCGGAAAAAGGGAGATGGATAATGTAGGGGCCCAAGGAATTGTTCAATACTCTGTTGGGGAACCCTATTATATATTATCTTCATACTTATAGCAAAATGTGCCCCTAAAGCCATTATTCTATTTCTGAAGGCCCCTACATTAATGCCTTCAAGTAACCCTTATAGACCCCTTTAAAGGAACCCCTATGTAAAGGAAGCCAATTCCAGTTCTTAAGGCCCTTGAAGTCGGCCCCAAGCCCTAAACCCCAAACCCTACTAACCCTACTCTAATTCTTAGGCAAGTAGACCCCAAACCACTAAACCCTAAGCCCCAAACCCCATTCCAATTCTTCAGGCCTACCCTAAATCCTAAACCCTCAACCCTGTTAACTCTATTGTAATTCTTAAGGCCTTTAGTAACCCTTAAAGACCCCTTTAAAGGAACCCGAAGCCTAAGGCCCCTAAAGTCAAAGTGAGATCGGCAGGATGTGGCTGCTTCGGACCCGAAATCTGCAGACCAAAGGCTGTCGATGATTTCGCAGGCCCAGTTAGGGGGTCACTGAGAGCCAGCTGCAAAGGGCTTTCCATAGCGGCACACGGTTCAAATTGCAAACGCACTCTAGGGCTCCAACATTGCCTCGGGCTGACATGTTTTCTGCACTCCTCTGCCTTCCGTCTCTAGATATCTTCAGCCGGCGCTGCCTCGTCGAAAGCCTCGCCAAACTGAACTCAATGGCTTTGGGTGCCTGAAGCCGTGAGGACCCCCTCAAACAGGCAAGCCATCCTAAACCCGAGCTCTCAGGCCTCGCCTGGAACGTTTCAGTTGCGAGCCGAAGCCCAAAACCCCAAGAGTCTCATGCGAAGGAGCCGTCGAACTTCACGCAATCCTCCAGAATTCCGGATGCAGTCAGCAGCTGTTAGAGGGGACCTCAGAGAAACGAGGTGTCGGGCTCTCGTGAAAGAAGCTTGTGTCGGTTGCCAGAAATCTCGAAACGATTCTACTGTAGCCTGCTAAAGCAATCCCCTTCAGGATACCCCAGCAACTCAGGGCCTCAAAAGTTAAGAAGGGAGGTTTGAGAAGTAGCACTTGGGAGTTCTCTTCTGTCTTTGAGAAGCACATTATTCACAACTGCATGTGTGAAGCAACGTGCAAGCCTTGACCATGTCATCGTCATGAGAACCACAAAACACCGCCACCAACATGCACCTTAGTACTCTGGTACGATGTGCTTCCTCACGATCATAGATTCGAGGGTTCACTTCAAGAACATTGAAGCAAAGATAAGGTGGTAGTAATAGGCAAAGTCCAAGAAAAAGTCGTAGTCGTTGTGCACAACCTGCTCGGAGGATGGAAGTGTTGAGCGTTGCTTCGGTAGCCCCGCAGTGTTTCCAAAAAAGTCACGGGCCCCGAATTCAAACAGGATATTAAAGGCGCTGATGATTGCAGGAGATTTCCCGGAAAGCGTTTTATCATGACGGGGGTATTTAACGAATAGCGGAAATGATTAATTACCACCATGGGGTGCATGTTGATGTCCCAATCCATCACCAGGAAGTGGTCCCTCTCGACCAAGGAGTAAATCTCAAGATGCTCCCTGGCCTTGCATACTTATGCAACAGACGATTGGTTCCGTAAGTTTGCCTGTACATGCTATCCCCAAAGCTCGGTGTTCTTTCTTTGTGTTGGTATTCCTGTGTGTTTGAGTATGTCTGCACCCCCTACACCCTTCAAAACCCACAACCCTGAACCCCTAGACTGTACCCTGCAATGCGGCTCGTCCTAGCTAGGTGGGAGGCAAAAAGAATATCCCTAGACCCTCCGACTTCTTTGTGTCAGCGTCGCTCCGTGCCTGCCTGCAGTACCCTAGAACTCCGGTTGCCTCACTAGTAGGTGGGTATTTCTCTAAATTAGGATACCCATTAGGGTCCGTTTTATAAGGGGGCCGTACTTTGTTTGGGATCTAAACAGGGACCCTAATCTTCAGACCTGCCCAGGTTACTAACCGTATACTATGTAGCCCAGTAACTCCATGATTTAGGTAACTGGAGCCCTCGCGTAGCTAGGCTCAGCCTGGCTCTTGGCTGACCAAAGGGTCGCCAAAAGGTGCTTCAGCTGCATTAGCCTACTGGGTTCTGCCTTGTTCCTATGATTTGTATATATATATATATGTACATATATGTGTCTATCCGCCTAATCTATCTATCTATTGATTTCCTAGATTTACCTGCCGAGCTAGTTCAAGGAATTGGTAGTGGTGGTGGTGGTGGTGGTGGTGAGTAAAGGTGACGTTCCTGGTTCCGTTTGGTGGTGGAACGGTTCTGAGGACTAGGACAAGTTCCGATGTTCATCGTTTTTGTACACTCAGGCCCCTGTTTCGCAGATTTCAGCTTTCCCTTTCAGGCATTCTGGATGCAGTATCCAAGCGATTCGGCGGCATGGGTGCGTACGGCTCGGCCGTGCATCGCCGAAAGCATTTGCCACATCATCGTAGCTTTGGCTGCAAGAATGGCTCTGGGGCAGTGCACCCTTTGAGTTGCCCACCTTCGGCGCTCACATCCAAGGAGTGTAAACAGGGAGTTTCTGAAGATCATGGGCCCGATAGACCCCTGATGTAAAGTGTAGGATTCTGTGAAGCCTTCCGAATACAGTAGGTGGATCTGCAGCAGCTGCAGAATTCAGCTGGCTGCGGACGTTGTAGCTACAACACATGCACACCCTGAGATTGCAGTCACTGGAGCCCCTGGAAACATGACTTCACTTGCATGGCGTGAAGCCTCTGTGCCTTTGTGCAGCGGTTTTCTTGACCCTGCATGGCTTGCACAGCCCAAGTGCACACTGTATTCCCTGGACCCTGAACCTGAAGCAGCAGTGCTGAAGAATTCAGACAGCAACAGCTTACAGCCCGCAGTCAGCAGAAGGTATTGGCCTGGTTCAGGCGTCGGCGCCGGGCATCTTGGTACAATGATAACTCGACGAGCAAAGGGTGGATACATAACGGAAGTTTGCGTCGGGGTATGGGGTTCAGGGCACTTTAGGGTTCAGGTTTTGCCGTTAGGGTTCAGATTTGGAGATGGACAGAATGGAAATCCTCAGAAATTTCCTGAAGTTTGATGTGACGTTGTTCAGCTCGGTGCTTTCGCGGACAGTTCTCAAGTAGAAGGACATGGGTTTCCATGCTGTGGGAGGATGGCATCTTATAGGCGAAGGAACCCCCAACAAGAACGCTACAAGACAGAACCCTTGGTATCCTGGTCTGGGCCTATACGCCCTCAACCCAACCCTGAAGCGAACACTGGAGCAACCGAGCATGCAAAGCGCCATCCCCCGAAGAATTGAGCAGAAACATAGACAGGTGGCTATGGAAACGGATACGGCGGTGGGTACGCTGGCTACGGCGACGGCTACGGCGGTGCTTATGGGCAAAGTGGCTACGGCAACTACCAAGGCCAGCACCGAGCAGTCTGCCGAATCTGATTTTTTGGGTGCTTTTTCCTTGGCAGGCAGTTTCTGCTAAACCAGGATGCTTGCTATATTCCCCTTGCATCTAGTCTTGCCAGAAATCTTACTTGGCCGTGCACAGCGACTGACTTGGAGATATGTAGTCCGACGACCAATGCAGCCAGGGGAAGCGAAATGCATGCATTTCCATTCTCGAATCTCATTTCCCAATCTCCCCAAAGCTGTTCTTGTCATGTCCGGATCTCGGAGAGCCCGTTGACCCCATGCCCCACCCGAAGCCCGACCCGTCAACACCCTGGCCCTGGCCTTGAGCCAAAACATAGTCAGGAGAATTCATTCCAAAGACTCTGAGCCGTAGACCCGAGGGTCAGAATAGGCCGCATCGCTGATACATTGATTTTCGTGTGCACTTTCCAGGCTTGACATCATTCGTTTCGATGGCATCTTGCTAATAGGGGCTTAGGGTTGCAATGTTGAGCCTCGGACGATTGAAATTTGCACATAACTCTGGAGAGTTGTTCCTCCTCCAAACTTCCATCAAACCCGAACTTGTTCACTCGAACCTTCGCAGGTGGGTACTCCTATGGCTCGGGCTCGGGTGGCTATGGTGGCCAATACGCATCCCCGGGTGCTTACGAGCAAGGCGGATCCTCCAAACCCACGACATCGCTAGTTCTTTGTCAACTCGAACCTTCGCAGGTGGGTACTCCTATGGCTCTGGTGGCTATGGTGGCCAGTACGCATCCCCGGGTGCTTACGGGCAAGGCGGATATGGCCCCTACCAAGGCTGGGCGGCTGGCTGAAGCAAAGTCCTACTTCCGTGGACGTAGCGACTCGCAACTCTCTTCTATCAAAGTCTATTGCACTCTGAACCTAAATTTGTAACAGACTATGCCTCACATCACAAGGAAGGCTACTCCTGCCATCCTAAGCCAGGTCATACAGCGAGTTGTCAAGCGAGGGATGGTGCCACGAAGAGAACCAAGAGCTTCAGCCGTTTTCTTGTGGCATTTGCAAGTCTTCGCAACCCTCAACCCAGGCTGGTTTGTGCCAGAGTAGCGGTGTCGACAACGAGCGCCCAGAAGTTGGCTGCCGGTGCAGGTGGCTATGGCGACTACAACTATGGCGGCCTGCCTGGTCCTCCCCTGGAGCCCGAGCCATCTGAACGCAGGTATGAGTGCACAAGTGCGGGTCTGCTCGGTACGCAGCCTGATGTACGTACACACACTCTTGCCATCCTCCGTTGACGCCATGCGGATGTTGTAACTGTGGTAATTTCACACACACACACACAGGTGTATGCAGCATTCATGCATGCTGCATGCTGATAGCTTTTCCAGGTCTTGCCGAGCAGCATGCAGGTCAGAAGTACAAAGGTGAGGGGCACCAAATTCCGAAGCATGACATCGAAAATCGCTGGGCCGAGGGGGGCTGAGAACGATGCTGCTGTGGCGCCTGAGCAATGCACCTGCCCAAGCTGGGCCGCTTTGGCTGTCTAACCGGAGAAAGTAAGAGGCCTCCGATAGGGTGACTTTATGTGATCATGCCTGTTTGGGTTTAGCATAAAGCTTAAACAGTCAACAGTCTCACCTCTGGCACACTCAAAACCAGCATACTCGCATCTCGACTGGGATCCGGGGTTGCATTCAACCCTGAGCTTATGCTCGGTCGTTTGTTGTCGGTCCTGTTTGTGCCAGTTTCTTTGCACACATGCCCATTCCCCGGTCTTGAAGCCAAGCTTGGACCTTTCGGGGGCCGACGTGCCAATTGCTGCCACCATACGGTTTTAAAGCCAGAGCGTTTTAAAGTACGTGAACCCCGCAGGCCTCAAGAACTGTAGCCTATAGTTGTTAAGCCGCATTGAGAGTTCAACACTCTAAATACGAACAGATATCGCGACAAGCCGTGTCCCGAGGATCCCATGAGCGATGCGAAGCCGGAGGACCTGCAGCATGCCTCCCTGGCCTCTCAGCTGACACGCGAGGACAGAGGGTTCAGTTCAAGGTGCTCAGGGCTTTCGAGGTTTACTGTAGGGGTTTGGGGCTGCAGGATTCTGGAGATGCGGGTTTTGGACTTGAGGGTGTAAACTTAGATAAAGGTTTGGTTTCTTTATGCTGCAGGATCTGTTGTTTGGGCTTCGGAGAGGTGATATGGGATGATTGACAGGGTGCACTCTGAATTACAGGGGTGCACCGGCTTGCAGAGCTCGGCACTTGTAAGTTTGATTTGTCTCTTGGATCTTGAAATGCCTGGGTTACATTGCAAACATGATGTCGCTTTCTTGGGCCTGGGGGGCGGTGACGCACAGCTGTTCCTCGTGCCAGAAGGACGGCTTCTCGCTTTCAGCTTGCTTTAGGTCTTTCAGTGCTCAGCCTCCAGGATCATGACCGGTTTTGTTTAGTGAACATATTTCGGACCTGTAGGACCTACAGGCAGGCAATAGGCTAGGGCACACGGAGTGAGACTTCGAGCTTCTGCTAGAGATCGTGCCACAGTTATGATGGGCAGCACGAGGTTCAGAGTCTAGGGGCCCTGGGTGCGTTGAAACCGACGACGACAAGCGAGAGACTCGGACACGCACAGAGGTATGCCGTCACCACCACCACCGCCGCCACCGCCGCTATCATCATCACCATCATCAAAACCACAATCATAATCATATGTATCGCAAAACTTATAAACAAAGCATCAGCATGTTCATCATCACCACCTTCATCGTCGTCATCATCATCACGATCAGCATCATCGAAGCCATAATCATAATCATACTCATATGTATAGCAAAAGTTTAACTTTATTTCGTCATCGTGATGCCACAAGAAAACAAATCACCATCATCGCCATCATCATCATCATCATCATCATCATCATATTCTTCTTCTTCTTCACCATGGCCATCATCATCATCATCAAAACCATAATCATAAACATAATCATATGTATCGCAAGAGTTTAACTATATTTCGTCATCGTGATGCCACTTGCAAACAAAACGCCAACATCATCATGTTTACCATCAACGCCACATTCATCGTCATCCTCACCATCACCATCATCATCCACAACAACATCAGCACCAACATCAATGTCACCATCATCATCACAGGTTTCTGCATTCTCACCGCCATTATGATAATCTGTGGCGTTGTAGTCTTTCTAGTGGCAGTAACTGTTATGTTCGTTGTGTTTCCCGTCCCCCTCTACCATCATCGCCATCATTACCTTTCATCTCAGCCTAGGGTAGATTTTCAATCCTTAGCAGAGACCTTGTATACCCACGTGTTCATCATGTACATTGTGTTTTTTGGTCCGATGACAACTTCGTCGGTGTACACACACACACACCAACGCGCATCATTACATGCCGCCTACGCATGCCTCAGGATGTGGGAGGGTCGCTGCCGCTGTTGGTTGCAACCTTCTTGCTTATCCCAACCCGTCTTTCCAAAAGTCTTGCTGCACCCCTTACACATAAGATGCTCAATGCATAAACTTTTCGTTTCTTTTTGTACACTCTGTGAACGTCCCTGAACTTGAAACCCGAAACCAGAACCATCCTAGACTCACACTTTCTAGGCCGCCAACCTTGCAACCCTTTCACACCCCAGGTCATGATCCAGCGTCGGAGTCGGCCGGAACATCGTCTCGCAAAGGGGCTGCCCAGCCGCAAGCTTGCCTGGGGTTTGCAAATGTCAGAGTGACGTTCAGTGGGTTAGCGGTGCCAATGTGCGAGGTATTGGCCCAAGTAGTTGGGGTGGCCAGAGCCTACAAGAGCAACAAAGCCCAAATATGTCAGCAGCTTCAGCAAGTGTTCGGTATGCTGTCCCTTAGCCATAAGCCCCTCAAAGTGCTCTTATTTGAGTTCTGACGCTGTAAACTGGCCCTAAACTCTGTAAGCCAACATCAGGCTGCGTCGGGCCGCTGCAGCTGTTGACGTCGCAGGGCGTGACTTCGAGCGATGGATCCGCATCTCGGGCTTAGTGTGGCGTCTGCGGTTCGGATCTGGGGTTCGGTTGTATAGCGGCTTCGAGAGGAGGGTCTACTTCAGAGGTTTCGATAGTAGGACCTGAAAAGGACCACTTGTTTACAACATGATTGTGGTAAGTTTGCCATGCCGGCCATACTGCTTCAGGCACATACATCTACATTCCTTCATTATGTTCTCTTCACTAGCTTCTCATCGGCATCCTTGCGTTTTGATTTTGAGGCCCCTCAACCCCAAGCCCGTGGCTTGAGGACGACCGGATAGAGTCAAAGCCCTGATCCCTTGCAGAAGCAGGGGCTGCAAAGGCCCAAGCCTTAAACCCTAGAAGCCTTACCGGCCCCCTGCGGTCTTGGAGCACCGGGGATCCGGTTTCCATGTGGGTGTGTTGGAGGCGTCATACTATCAGAAAGCACTTTTACTGCTCCGGAAGGCAGATCCGCCTCAGCCGCACCCAGCTCCTGGGTTCGAAGCCAGAGCGGTCTAGGGTTTGGGTCAGCCATATCGAAATCGTAGACCCCACGCATGGTTTAGGGCATGCATGGAAAACCAAGACCGGGTGCCTCAACAACCTGGCTCTAAACGCCTGGATCGCCCGAACACCCAACCTGTGTAGGCATGCTTCCCCTCTATCCGCCGCTGTATCCTAAGGAAAGCGCCAAGAGTTCGGCGAGCAGCTCCCAAAGCTCAGGAGATCAGCAAACTGCAAGAACCGGGGGACAGGGCTCACAGGGTTGGGCCATGAACGACAACGATTTGAACACACGACCGTGACTCTGGGGATGCAACTAGGCACCAACGGAGTCGTAGTCTATATATTATGAGCCAGGCATATACATGAAGCCCGATCATCACAATCGAGACAATCGATACTGTAGGGTTCAGTGATCGACCTGGCACATCCTGCGACTGACTCTATTGGGCACAGTGTTGAACAGAGGTTGCATTCCATGGCAGGGCGTTATGTAGGTGTTTGACCAGCAACCACACCACTCGGACCCCAAGACCAAACCACTTACAACACACAGGCGAGTCCACACAGACTGCAGTTGTCGAGATTTCGGCAAATCGTTGTTCCCTCTTGTCGTTAGCCGCAGGACAAGATCGTCGAGGCTTCGAGGCCTCGAACCAATTGATTTGAAGCGGCATTTCCGCAACTCCCGCAAGAAAACAACAAGCTACATTGCTACATGACATGCCTCAGTTTCGCGAGGAAGATCTTGGCGGAGTGCAAGGAGATGGACGCCGAGCGTGACAAAGACGAGGTTGAGGAAGATGTGGAGGAGCCAACCCAGAGATACAACATCTTTGTTGGGAGGGTTCTTCAAACTATAGCAGCATTTTCAATACACAAGGAGAAATGTTGGCGTTGTGACACAGGATCTGCTGGCAGGTTCCCCTTTCTCAAGTCTACATAAGGCTCTTGTTTTCTGAAACTCCCCACATGGTGACTGGTCGTCGTCGTGATGAAACAGTGTTGAATTGAAGTTTGATTATATGTGTAGAGCTGAGCTTACACAGACTAGTAATAGTATTTCGGGGTTGTCCTTTTTTGTATAGTAACACCATTACACCATATAACATACCCGCCAAAACAGTCCACTTGCTAGTGACTTGTTCGTAATAATCCAAGCAACACCGGAAGCTTTGTACTCGTATATGATAGAAAGCTCAGCAGGTTGCCACAACCATAGTGCCATAGTACTGCAGGGGTCGGAATAACGTTCGTCCCTATACCATCATACTATTTATAAAACAAACAGATACTGTAATCGTTAAGGCCCCAGCATCAGCTGCTGCAAGAGCAGTTTCCTGATGGGCTATGGCTCGCCGGTGGTAGTCTGGTAGTCGGTGCAGAGAAATGCCCATGCTGACCGCAGACAGTAAAGGCCAGAGTCCAGAAACAATGACGAGAAACCCGCTGCCAGAAGGAGAACACATTGAGGGAACCACGCTCTTGGTGCCAAAGCCTTGTGAGTATAGCTTGACCGAAATCCTATTGCACGAATGTGTGTGTATGTATATATATATATATATAGATATATAGATATAGCAGATATAGACACAGAGAGAGAGAGAGACAGAGAGATAGAAAGCTGTTTCCCACCACCAGGGGACTCGTGTCTGAGCCAGTACGAACCAGGAACCCATGTCCAACAAACAGCGAGAGAGTCGGAGCAACGCTCAGTGTGGTATGGCACTTAGTTTGTAGCTGCCCTGCATCATTAGCATCCTTGCTTAAGCAGAACCGACTACGCAACAGCAACATGCTCAGCAATGACTGGGGCACTGCTGCGAGCTCCGTGGAGCAACCACGCGAGAGACACGGACTCAAGTGGAGCCAGCTAGGTGGGGCTGCACGTAAGTAACGGGATCAGTGTGTGAGTTCCGGGCCCACGCTGCTGCTCCCCCGAGTCCCTCAAACGTGTCACACAAACCGGATGTGGACGCAGGCATAGCGCTGCACGCAGGGGTTGTGGGGGTTTTCCCCCTCGCCCCAAACGCCGAGCAAGCAAGCAAGGAAGAGAGGGCGAGAGAGGGAGACGGAGAGGGAGAGGGGTGTGTGGGTGTGTACGTGCGCGTATACAAGCCAGCCGTATAACGGCCTCCTACGAACCCCAGGCCCCAACCGATGTTCGGTTGGCTTCGGCACCCAGGAGCTCCGGGATGTCGCGGACCAGGAAAAGGCGAGAGCCAAGGCTTCCTGTCAAAAATGTTCCTTGTAGGGTCACAGGTTCAGGGCTCTAGGGTTTAGGGTGTTTGCGGAGACGCAGCAGGCCAGTTGCAAAAGGGTTTAGGGTTGAAGGATTTGGGGTTTTAGGGTTTTGTATATTTTGGGGTTTAGATTAGGGTTGAAAGCTTTAGAGTTCAGGTCTCAGGGCAAAGTTAAGCAATGTTCAGGAGACTTTATGAAGGACTACAGAGGTCTGAATAGCTAGAAGATGTTAGCTGAGTTATTGTCCCCATAGAAGGATGCTGTAATATACCCTCCAAGCCACCCACCTTGTTCTATGCATTCAAGCCTCTTCATGAGCTGTGGGGTTTGGCAAGCCCCAATACCCCCCCCCCCCCCCCCCCGAAGCCCGCGCTACGCTGAAACAACTTTGCGTCTAAGGCCACCTATCAACAAGCTGAGCAAGAACAGGAGGGCACAGTGCAGCTCGGTGGCTTCTGTAGCGCGAACTTCTGGGATATATGGGTTCTTTCGGAAATAATCGTTTCGTGTTGCTGGTCGCCCTAGTAAAGCACGTATCATCTGGTGTCTCTATGAAGGGGGTGATTTTGGTTGGTAACTCGCCGCCATTCGTACGCGTAAATGTCGCCAATACTTCTCTCTCTCTCTCTTATATACGCCTTCGTGGTAGGATGGCAACCGTAAGCACATGCAAGCACGGTCACCCAAGACGAGGGACTTCAATTCACCGTCGAGGTTAGGGTTTGACAGGTAGGCGTCTCAAAGGCTCACAATCGATTTAAGAATCCGTGCCAGGTTTATCTGATGCTTTCCTGCAGTCATTTACAGGGTGCTAACTGCGTGTTGCTCTTGATCAACTCAAGAACTCCTAAACAACCAAACTCTAATAGACGCGTGGTTCTGTTCAAGTGTCTCACAGCAGGTCCAGCCCGTCGAAGCGACTGCCTGAAGATGAACACTTATAGTACTTAGCGCTACTACGCAGTATTCCTTGCGGTTTCTTATGGCATCTTTACACCCCAAGACCCTATTCTAATGATCAAGGCCACTTGACTAAGCAACAGGAACAGATCCTGAGGTTTCAGTGCGCAGGCCAGTGTACGATTTGGGGGAGGCGTTCCAGGTTCTAGACCCTCCTCTAGCGCCATTCGACCCACCGCATATAAATTTGTTATTGGCAAAGCGTTGAAGCCAGGGTGCAAAATATGGGCCACATGCAGGGCAAGGCTGGCCCAGCGTGGGAGATGTGAGATGGAAAGTTTTTGAGATCAGTGGCTTGTAGCTTCACAGTTCGGAGCGCGCAAAGCCAACTTCAACACCCGCGTTCGGGAGTGAGCTTCGACTCGTAAGGAGTGCTGCGTGCTTTGGTGGTTCTGAACCCGGCTTGTCCCAGGACCACCACGTACCGTTACTGACTAATGCAGCTCTGTTGTGCCGTTCTGCTTTCCGAACGTTCTTGGTGCTGACGGTCGGTGCTGCTTCGTTACCTGCCGCCTTTCCTGATACTGAACTTTGCCGAGCAGTTCTGTTTATTTACTGAGTCCGTTTCTGAGACCCATGGCTCGCAGCTAGATGGAACTGCTTGTGTCCATGCAGAGTTGATACCCGAACCCAGCAACAAACTAAACTCAAGCTATTCAGGATGTGTCTTGTGCAACTAACTCCGTCTAGACGACCTGGATGGCTTTTAGTCAGCTGTTCTCGGCGTTGCCCTGCAATGCGGACATTGTCCTTGCTAGGTTGAAAGAACTCTTGTCTTCGGACTCTGACCAGGAACCGGAGCAATACGTGCAAAGGTACTTAGTAATAACATACTGCAGCTATGCTTGCCTGCTCCTATACTTTGTACTTCGAGTTCCTCCAGCCATGGGCTCGGGTTCGACGTCCTGGGACCTTAGGATCTATTGGATACGGTTTGGCTTTTGGGTGGATTCGGCTTTTGTCGAGCATCGAACCCGCAGGGGGTTGCCAAGTCGGCTATCTGTGCTGATACGAGCGGTTGTAGATTCAGGGCTGTGGGTGATGGGCTCTTTCTGTTCAATGCAGAGTTAACGTGGTTGTGGCCTTGGTAAACTGTACCTGTTGAGAACTCTTGACTGTTTAGGGTCTATACAAGTTCCCATACAAGAGCCAAGTCCCAGCACACTAGTTACCTGCAGCAAGGGGATCCTGATTGTGTTGTTATGGATAAAACCTCCAGGACCTTTATATTTATTTGCCAAAGAATCAGCATACCAGCAGCAATGATGAGAATTAAGAAAGCCAATGCCGCAAAGGCTGGAACGACTTTCGGACGGAACTAGGGGCAGTTGGACCCCCGACGAGAACACACGGGGCTTACCATCGGATTTAGGTTTTTGAATCTCTGATGGAGTTTAGGACTTATGGCTTTCAGCATCTCTGCTATTCCACATCAGGTGGATCACTGGGCCATCCAGCAGGCGGGCTTTCCTGACCTGTGCTGCCCACCCCCGACTCCCCGAATGTCTCAGGGTTCACGATGGAACCCTGAAGAACACCGTTTTGCAACGGTTCACAGGCTTTGGTTGCGCAAGTTCTTTGGACTGCATGCCGCACCGTGGACCAATTCAAAGGAGTTCATCGGTAAGGCTGCCACAGTGGCCTTGCAATCTGTATTGGCCAAGTTTACCTATGTTCCGGCGCCCTCGTATTTAGTTCGTGCATGTGTTTTGTCATGCTGGCTGGGATCTAGTTGGTGACTGTGGCTGGGGACATGAGGACAGTCTCACCGTCTCTTCGGTTGTTTCTCATGGGCGCCTTGGTCTAACCTCGTCTGTATAGAGTTACTTCCATATATCACATACTTCGCAAATGCTGTAAAACCTCCCATGATAGTGTGGGTAAACAGAGACGGTGCTTCCAAACAGAGACAGTCATGCTAGCAGAGCCAGGAACACCTACCTTTATTCAGATATTGGCATTCCCCCCAACTGTTCTGAGGATTTGTTTCGGAGCTTCTTGCACACAGGAGCTCATGAAGCAGAACTCAATGGAAGCGAGCGCGGATGCTCAGGCTGTCGACCTCTGTCGTCACTCGTCGTCTTGGTAGTCGCAGCGGTAGTGCAATTAGTGTGCTCGTGATCGTTTTCCTCCTTCTAGTCCTAGTCGCATCGTCGTAGTAGTGCTGGTACAACTAGATGCGGAGCCGTTTTCGCAAGCATGCATTGCAAGTACATGAGTGATAGAGAGACTGGGAAGATGTAGGGCATGAATGATTCTGATTGATGATCACGAGCACCTCTGAGAGAGAACCCCAACCAGAGTCTTTCTGAGCAGTTGATGGTGGTATTCCATGACAGGATTACGTCTAGCCAGAGTCACCAGGCTTCAAACCCTGGGTTGCGCAACCCTACAACCAAGCTAGACACTCGAATGTGCATAGACACATGAGCTGGTTTGTCTGGCCTATTGTTTTGTCAGGAGCCGACAACCATCAATAGAAAAGGAGTTTCAAGCATCAGGGTTCCATGGACACCGCAATCCTAAACGCAAACCTTCCCTGGCTAAAACCTTGGCGCCCTGGCATTGCGCAGGCTGCGCAAGCTGTCAACGCGTACAACCAGCAGGGCGGCGGTCTTCAGGACAAGCAGATGGCACAGGCCGTCCTACTTGATGGTTTGGAAGTGCTTGCAAATCATGACCATGTCAGTGTGTGTGTATATATATATATATGCATCTGCACATATACTTGCACGAAACACATATATCTATACTCTTAAGTGCAATGTATTTGTAAGAATAGGCACGTAAATAGGCGGCTAGATCGATAGACAGATAGATACACAGATATAACAGATAGATAGGTAGATAGATGGATAGACAAACAGTATTAGTAATGGAAGGATTATAGGCTAGACTAGGAAAGAGGAGATTCGCTGAAATTATGTTTCGTTAGATTGGGTTCGACAAACAGATAAGCAGAGAGAAAAGCAGATAGACAGGTAGCTGGATAGATGCAAGGATAGGTAGATACAATGATACAGTGAACGATCGATGGATGGATAGATAGATAGAGCGAGACGAAACCGATAGACAATCAGCTAGAAAGCTAGATAGATACAAGCAGACAAACAGATGGATGGATAGATAGATCGATAGATAGTTAGGTAGATAGATAGATGCATCGATCGACAGATCGATAGATGTGCGCATTCGTTTATGCATGATTGTGAACGTATGTAAATATGTATGCAAACATGTCAGCATACATTTAAGTTTGTATGTAAGTATATATGTGTGTATGTACGTATGCATGTACGTATGCATGCATGTATGTATGCAGCATATGTATGTGTGTGTGTGTACCTTTACATCTTTTTGTACAGACGTGAACATACATTCAAGATCATGCAAGCCTACACGCCCACTTGGCCTACCCACCCTAACCTACCCGACCCAAGCGGGTCTCAAGAAATCGGCTCTGGCGCCAATACTGCTTCTCATGTGCCAACAGCAGTTTCCTTGATCATCACAACATGTGGCTACAAGGGATTGGATCCCTTAGCTCTTTGTGCTTCGCTCGGCAAGGAATGTTTCGGGACCAACCCGTAATTCTACCGCACCCAGATTGCAAGTTGCCCAAGGAAGAGGACTAGAAAGACAAGATCAAGAGCCCAATGTCTACAGCCCTTGGACAATATCATAGCCACCGCGACACCCGCCACAGGATGCTATTGTATGGATTCTCCCGGAGAGGTCCTACCGGATTCTACCGAACTCAGGAAATGCCCAAGATCCAGAGCAACGACAAGAAGCGTGCATGAATGCATGCATGCCTACGTAAAAACACACGCGCAGACACACACGCTCGCGTGCACGTGTGCGAGTGTGTATAGACATAATATGTACATGTATACATACACACACGTATATATATATATATATATATGGTACCCCCCCCTCATGTACCCACGCCTCTCCCTTCTAAATGTCAGCTTTCGGTTCTGAAAGCGGGGGTCTTTGGGATACCCTTGCCCGAATCATTTCCGAATCATTTTGGTTCGGGCTCCGGCTCGGATCCAAGATCCAAGAT
>CAJNDV010033219.1:19698-62198 GCA_905221635.1 Symbiodinium sp. CCMP2456
CTCATACCTTCCGGGCCCTTCTGATATCTGTCTACCTATCTATCTATCGATCGATCTATCGATCTACCGATCTATCTATTTACCTGCCTATCTGTCTATATATCTAACTATCTATCTACCTGTCTGTCTACCTACCTATCTGTCTACCTACCTACCTACCTACCTACCTACCTGCCTACCTACCTACCTACCTACCTACCTACCTACCTACCTACCTACCTACTTACCCACCTACCTATCTACCTACTCCATCTACCAAGTTTTCTATCTACCTATCGATCCATCTATCGATCGATCTATCGCTCCATCTATCGATCTGTCTATCTATCTATCTATCTATCTATCTATCTATCTATCTACGTACCTTATCTATCTAGCTAGCTGTCTACTGTATCAGTTATCTATCTATCTATCTATCTCCGTACCTTGTCTATCTGTCCGTCTGTCCGTCTGTCTATCTCTCGACCTAACTAGTTATGTGTCCACCTACTATCTTTCGTCGTATCTAACTATTAAAATTGTCTATGTTTACGTACGCCTATACGCGCATATATGAAGAAAGATTGAAGCACATATCGATCAATCCATGTACCATGCCGTCCCTTTGGCAAACTCTGTCGAGACAGTTTTGCGAAAATGCAACCGAGCAGGTTTATTGGCTTACAGGGTTCGCACAGGCCTTGTCACGTCTTGCGAGCCAAGCCTTAAGCCAATCATGACGAACTGTCGCCCTCCTTCGTACCCTTGTTTGATCTAGCTATCGTGATATCACCATGCCATGGAGCTGTTACAGGGGATCATGAGAAAACTGAAAAGAGCAACCACTTAAATCAGTATCTATGCATGCCTGCTTGCAGGTACAGGCAGGCATACATAGACTACATGGCATGCGTGCATGCATTCATGTACGGATGCATACATACACACATGCATAGACATTTACATACTCAGATACTCACAATTTTGCTTATACAGACATATACGCATACATGCATACGTGCATACATCCATGCATACATACGGACAGACAGACAGACAGACAGACAGACAGACCGACGGACGGACGGACGGACGGACAGACAGACAGAGACAGACAGACAGGCAGACAGACAGACAGACAGACAGACAGGAAGACCGACGGACGGACGGACAGACAGACAGACAGATGGACAGACGGCCAGAAAGACTGACAGACATATACGTACATACATACATGCAAGCAAATTCCTACATACACACATGCATACATACAGAAATGCATACATACCAACACACATACACACACACACACACATGCATGCATGCATGCATGCATGCATTGTCATGTTTTTATTTTTATGTGACTGTCTACTTTGACTTACAGAGAGGAGAGAGCGGCAGAGCCAGAGGCAGAGGCAGAGGCAGAGAGAGATCATAATTATCGTGTCGTATCGTACCGTACCGTACAAGTCGCATCGCAACGACACTTGCTGTATGTTATGTGGTGCCGCATTTACTTGTATGGTATGCCCAACGCATTTGCAGAGGTAGGCCCCGTGCAAGCTGAGGCCGGCATTGCCGCTGGCAGCTGCGCAGCCAACCTCTTCGGTCTCGAGACTGCTTCGCCTCTTGCACCCGGGCGTCAAAGAAGGGCTTAAACTTTAGCGTTTTGGGGGCCTTGCCTTGCTGTCCTGGGATCGAGAGTGTAGTCTAAGGATCCCTTGTTGTAGCGATCTTACGGCACAGGAATCATAACCGCTGGGGGAGCTCCACTTGCTTTCGCTAAGAAGGAGGGCAAAAGCCATCAAGAGATCCGCTGCACGCACTGTATACAATCCTGACATGGTGCACTTTGTCAACGATACTCGATCTTTTTGGGAGATTTGTATTTGGCGTAGCTGGCGTGGTGCAGGGGCATATTGGTTTTTGTTTGGCTCTGCTGCGTTTTAGACAGAGATTGCTTCTGGTGGCTTCGCAGCTAGCCGGCAGGGCGGCTTCTTGGCTTTGTATGTTCTGGGCTTGGCGGCATTCCTGCATCGCGGCTTATTGGTTTTTTGGTTCTTCGCGCTGCTGTTGCCCAGCCTTGTCACCCCTTGCCTCTTTGGCTCGTGCCTTTTATGCCTTCTTCCCGTCGTATTGGCT
This sequence comes from Symbiodinium sp. CCMP2456, assembly GCA_905221635.1. Taxonomy (NCBI): domain Eukaryota; class Dinophyceae; order Suessiales; family Symbiodiniaceae; genus Symbiodinium; species Symbiodinium sp. CCMP2456. The sequence goes on from CAJNDV010033219.1 coordinate 21,820, forward strand.
GATGCTAGCCCACACTACCACTTTGCATAAAGTACATGATCCATGCATACAGCTGCATACATAATCATTTAAATACAGACTTGCATACTTACATGCATACATACACATGTGTGCGTGGATGAATGCTGAAAGTAGTGTGTTATGTAGTTACAGCATTGTAATGCATGCTATCCTGTACTTTGTGACACTATGCCGTATTTTGCAATGTTGCGTTCGATGCGATTGTAATGTTGGTTTAAGATTGTGTGGGGTATATTTTTATGTTTTGAGATTTCGCGCTCTCCCGTAGTTCGGTACATTGCATATGTTCTGGTCGATGGCCTAGTCTGCCCTAGTATTCATGCTGCTTGTCCCCTCCTCAACACCATCTGAAGCCAAGAAAAACCAGCGCAAGCCAAGCTAAGCCAGATGTTAAACTGCTCTCCGTTGGGGTTGGGGCTCCAGAGGCTTGTGCGCTAGAGGGAAATTCGGCAATAGCAATCAATAGTAGTCATGAGAGCAGTCAAGCCCCCGAACCATCTTCTAGAAGGTGTTTTTGAGTTTTTGTTAGATGAATTTGGACCCTGCCCGCCCCCCGCGGTATGCAAACCGGTCAGTGTCGAACCCTTCCTCGAGGGTTTAGCTCCTCGGTGGTACCACCGGTCCAAACATGTGCTAGGAGGTTTGCCGTGAGTCTGAACCCGGTTCCATATATCCCCCTATTCGCTAAGCTCTGAGCCCTAGACGGTGAAGTTAACCAAAATATTGACTAGCCGTGTATGTCCTGCACCTGTGAAACGACTTGAGCCCGACCTCGTTGAGATTGCTTCGGTTTGCGGGCCACAAGGAATTGGATGCGGCTGGCAGGAGCTCCACAATACCAGAGCGAATCAGGAGTGTTCCATTTACAAACCTAGGGAAGGTAATTCGGCAGGGGACCCTCAATTGACCGGATATTGGTCGGCTACATTGTCCTACCAGGCTCCAGTCGGTGAGTTCACGTGGCCTTATGCCTTCTTCGTGGAGGCAACTTACACCTTCATGTGCCTTGGCTGACATACAGAAGCCAGGAATTGCACTGCTGTCGACAATGACGAAGGCCAGCAGCAAAGGCTTGCACCGGCATTGTTCTCAAATCGGATCTCAATCTTCGCCTTCCCTCTCGGTTCATGCGAATCCCCCAAAACTGTAAATCATACCTTTTAGATCCTAAAGCCTCGATACCAAACCCCCCTATGTGCCCATCCGAGGCTCTGCTTTGTGGTCCTGAACACAGCGGCATCGAAGCGGAACAACGAGAAAGGCCGGTCCCCGATGAACGCAGCCGTGAAATCCTCGAGCCTGCAAAGGAAGGCAACGCCAGAGGCTTTGGGGTGTAGCGCACAGGGTAGCATAGCTCCCGGTGGTTCCACGGGTTTGGGCTTTGCACGCAGTTTTAGGCTTATGGCATACGGCATACGGTTGACGGACACATGGACGAGAGAGGTACCAGGCTCGTTCGTCGCTGCGGCTACAACAGTACCTATATCTCATCAATGGCCGCAGTGGCTGCACCCCACAAGCTTTGCCCCTTAAGTCAGTCAGCCATGAACAGTCCCCCAAACCCTACGCAAGCCTTAGACCCCTCAATACGCCCTGACAGCCCCAGATTCGAAGGCGATGGGAACCAGTTCTTCGGTTTGGCCATCGGCTTTGTCATCATTGCTGGCGGCTATGCCTCCGGAGACGTTTCAGGTACACAGAGATCACAGGGTTTCGCATTCACTTTTTTGAGAGCTTTCTCTTTGGTACTTCTCGAAGTTTTGGCTGAGGAATCTTCTCTCCTGCTGTGAAGCTGCGTACTCTTTTTCAGGGTAACCTTGTTCTGTGAGGGGTCTCTCAGGTTCAAAAGTCACCTGTTAACTTACGGCCAGCGTTCTGTGAGCCTTACACAGGTGCTTGCTTCAATCCTGCTGTCGCCTTTGGCTTGGACTTCTCCAGCATCAACTCCGGATGCTCGCCAGAGAAGGGCTTGACTTCAGCGAGTCTCTTAGGAGTGAAATACTTCAAGTCGTCCGAGGTCGAGCAATCGAGGCCACACTCTTTTATTCGGGGGTACGACTCTCGACAATGCCCGAAGCTCACGGGTCACCCAAAGTTCAGCACACAATTTCTGGTCTCCCATCCAGAGCCGAGTTTTATGTTTCATCAAACGGCTGGAGCCTCCTGCAGCCGAGGAAGCACCTTCAAAAGCCCGAAACTCCTGACTTTCACCTCGGGCTTGGCAGAAAGTTTGTCTTTCGACCTGCAGGTTCTCCCTTGAAGGGTGCCTTACTAATTAGAATAGGGTTTTGTGGCCCATTATACCATAATTATAGTAAGGAAGCCGCAATTCCTCTCCTCTGTGACCGCGCGGCCCGCGCGGCGTTGTGTTTCGCCGTGTCCCCATGGCCTCGGTCAGGAATGAGCTGGGGCTTCGGGTGGACGGGCATGGAGATTGCACCTCGTCAACAAGACAGTGTTCAATATAGAGGTCTAAATGATTACCTATGCTCTTTTGGGAGTTCCTTATATTATTTATAGGACCATGGGCCCCAAAACCCTATTCTAACTATGAAGGCCCCTACATCAGTCGATCCTGGCCTCCAGCAGGTCGACGGAGCTGAAACCCACCTTGGTGCCCTCAGAACCCAGAAGCGCCAGCCATCTCCGAAGTCTCAGGGCTCCTTAGGGTTTAGGGTTTTAGGGTTTAGGGTTTTAGAGTTTGTAAGTTTACCCGGAGCGCGAGCAAGTAAACTCTGAGTCCTAAACCCAAACCTTAGAACCCCAACTACTAGGGTGGCCTTAATGATTAGAATAGGATTTGGAATCAAGGAGGTTCCAGCGAGCATTTGTAATTAGTTGGGCCCCATATACTGGGCTGCAGTGCCTCTTGTATATATCTATATATAATCATATGTGTCTATGTCTGAAACTTATATCTATGCGTATGTGTATATATATATATATGCCTAAGTCTATATCGATCGTAATTTCGTTATTCTTTCTGTTTTCCATTTATCTGTCTATCTATCTTTCTATCTATCTATCTATCTATCTATCTGTCTATCTATCTATCTATCTATCTATCTATCTATCTATTATCTATCTATCCTATCTATCTATTGTATCATATCTTATTTTCCTATCCAATATTATCTCATCTTACCGTATCTTAATTATCTCTCGACCTATCTATCTATATATCTATCTATCTACCTATAGTTATGTATGGAAGACAGTAAACAGGACATAGTATAGTGCAGTCTAGCAAAAGTGTATAGTATAGTATAGTATCGTATCGTATAGTACCGTACATTATAGTATGGTATAGTCTGGTACGGTATAGTTTATTCTAGTATAGTATTGTACAGTACAGTCTAGTCTAGTAGAGTAGAGTATAGTATAGCTTTCATGGCTTGGGGGATCCGTGATATCAACAATCACCCACAGCTCTACGCCCTCAGCCATTCGAAAGCCTGTGCCCAAAGCTTCCAACCCCCATACTACTTTCCAAATATCCAGCAATACTGAGGATAAGGGCCATAAGGTCTCAGTTGGGGGTACCTTCGCCCAAGATAGCTGACCCTTTGCTCACGGCGCCGTAGCTCGAGCCTGAAAGTCTCTAAGATGGATCCCTTGGCCTGCAACCCAAACCCCTCCAGGGCTTATAGGGTTTAGGTAACCGAAGTCGAAACTACGAAACTCCCAGCTCGAAATTTGGACCCCGCATTCCTACGCCAGAAACCATCGCTCTAAGCCGCGAGCCGTAAAGCCGAAACCCCGCACCCTGAACCGAAGTCTTATGCCCAAGAATATATACGGACGGATACAATGATAGTAGTTTAATTTAGTGTCAGCATGATCACGTTAGCTTCCACAGCCGCAGTACAGTACTTGGTATTTCAATTCACAGTAGCAACACTAAGAGATGCCCCCTCCCAGGTCGGAGCCGGGTGCGCAGCGTTGGCGTTCCGCTTTGTCCGGCCCGAGGTGACATGTTGTTTGCAGTTAAATCATGAACTGCGGGGTCCTTGAAGGGGCGTTCGAGCGTAAGGAGTTTAGGGATTTGGGCTTTTGGTCTGGGCCGTAACACAGGTTCAAAGCAGACGGGCCTCCGCTTTTGAGGTTTAGAGGGTCTGCGGGACCTTGGAGTTTGAAGTAAAGGGCTTGAAGTTTGGGCTGTCGGTATAGCACAAAGTACTTTAAGGATCTTTTGGGGGCCTGAGAGCTTTAGTACTGTAGAGTCAAAGGTCTGATGAAGGTTTGGCTTCCGGTGGGTTCAGTTTCAGTGGCTTGAATGTTTCGAGATGGATGATGAAAGTATCAGCTGCAGTGGCGAGTATGGCAATTCCTGAAGACTTGTCGTTCTGCTGCAGGAGAACATGCTCCAAAACCATGTTCTGCTGCATCCGCCACCTGAAGCGATAGTAAACCCAAATTACCTTAACCCCAAGCCCACGATGTTTCAGTAAATGCTTTCAGCTGTAGGCCTGTGCTGAGTCATAGTGCACGTGGGATAGCCGGCATCGTGACACCGCGTGGGTGCAAAACACCCCAAGGCCCTGAATCCCTAAGACCCCCAGCGTAGGCTCCAACACCCGTAAAACAAAAACACATCCACACACACACACACTCACCAAACCCTTTTTGCCTGAACACTTGATCCCGAAGCCGTCGAGGTTTACGAGTTTGCAGATTTTCGTGAAGGTACTAGCATGTGCCAGGAAGTGGGACAGGGCTTCCGGATTTTTTGTAGACACGGCCCTTATAGCTGAAGGCTTCGGGTCCTGAAGTCTGCGGCCCTGCATCGGCACGTGTTTCATCGGTTTGCCGCAGGAAGTCCCGGGAACATCGAACATCAGACAGGCTTTCAAAGAATCCTCAATGCTTAAGTGAACACGAAGAACCCTGGCGAAAGGACTTTTCCTTGGTCGAGCTCAGCACATACGAGCCGACTTTGCCCGTGAAGTTGGCCCACCGTCCGCAGACGATGGGTGAGTTTAGCACTTGGGTTTTCAAGGCTTCGGTTCGCAGGGTTCTGTTTTCAGGGATGGGGTGTTGGGGAAGAGTGGGAGTCGGCTATGTGTTTAGGGCTTGGGTTCCTGCTTAGGTCTTCGGATCTTCATTCCACAAACTAGGTTTCGTCGTTTCTTGTTGTGTTGCCTTGTTTCTGGTTGGTGTGTCTGTGTGCGTGCGGGAGGGAGCGGGTGCAGAGGGCCAGGACGGACCGGAGAAATGTCGAGCGATCGAAAAAAATGCGAGCGGTGGCTGTCATGAAAGCTCCTGTGGCTGGCATTGTTGCTGTAGCTCGGTGTTTGCACCATAAGTTCCATCTCCTGGACCTCCGTGTTTCGTGAAGCTTTAGCGCTAAACAAATGCAGAAAGCCTTGAAGCTGAACCCTTCAAACTCTCACCGTCAAGCCTCTGCAAGGACCAGGGGGCCTATACATCGCAGCCTAAGTCTCAAGGATACCTCACAGTGGCACAGCCACCCGAAATTGCGGTATCCTTTTTTTTATCACTTTGTAGGAGTCTTACTTACAACCTACTTCAACAGTTCCTTCATCCTTCAAGTGGATACGGGAACTTCACCGGATCTTGCCAATGTAAACCAAAGGATGGCCGGAAAACGCCCCAAGCAGAGTGTTGCAGCACAGTCTTTCCGCCCAAGATCATGCACGAAACCTATAGTATTCTCAATGAATGAAGCTAGCTTTCCATGCCCTCAAACTTTCTATGTTACGTGATGTACTGGAGGTCGGAATAATTAGTAACAATTAGTAATAGTATCCCCCGGTAGAGTAAAAAGGTTAATGTACACCAAAACCCGATTTTAATTGTTCATTACTGCTGCTTTTTTCCTCGAGGTGAGCGAATTCTTGGGCACCTTCATGCTCGTCCTCACAGTGGGGCACCTCGGCTTCTTCATCCCGAGCCTCCGAGCTCCCTTTCGCACTCCGCGGGCCGTTTGCGTTGAAGAAACCTTCAAAGTCTGGTGCGTGTCACAATTGTAGTTGCTGTATGTTCGTGACTTCGGCTGTCCTGCAAGCCTTAAGTTTTGTACCTCGAATCCAGCACGATCCCAGGCTGAACTTTCTGGACTGACGGTCTAGGTGACAGGTAAGCCCACTTAGAGTCCTTTCGTCCTTTCCGCGCTGTTCGTAGCCTCGACTAAGCCCCATGATGTTCACAGTAAGGCCCAAACAGATCCTAAACCACCCTATACAAACCCGACACCTCTTCAGTTCCATGAGTTCCTGCACGTACTCTAGGCGCCTAGAGGATGAGAATACGGTTTTGGGATATATTATACTATCAGGTAAAGCGGCCGACATACACTCTTGTGTATAGTTGTAAGAAGGATCCCTAAGGAATTGTCTTGAAATAAGTTACGGCCCCTATAGTACAAAGGCCCAACCCCAAACTCCAAAAGGCTGAACGTGGTGCTCGGCTCTGCCTCAACAGCTTGGTCGGCTGCAGCTGCCCTGATGTGCAGTTCGGCTGCGTTAGGGATATAGATTTTAGGGGCTTATTCTCAGGGACAGCAAGGGTCGTAGAGTTAGATTTGCGATAGGATTGTGGGTTGGGAGTATACGATGCTTTTGGAGCGCTGAAGACCTACACGTGCTTCAACAGGGCTTGTAATAGAAGGGTTACAAGAGTTGGGAAAGGATGGGCTTGTAAGGGCGAAGAGCTTCCGAGATTCAGTGTACTCGGGGTTTTAATCACGAGACGTCGCCGGACTTCAGTTCGGAGACACTCCGCCTGGGGAGCGCACATGAATAACTTCAACTTGAGCCCTTAAGTCTTGAAGCCCTACACCCCGAGTGTGAGACGTAAGCTGTCTGCTTGAAACTCGCTCGAACACCTTAACCTCAAGTCTGCTCAGGACTCTCAGCCCCAACGGGCCCACTGTGATCCTTAATTTGCTTAACGAAGAAATCATGCCCCAGGCATGATTTATGCACTGGGCGACGTGTCTGGCGCTCACTTTAACCCCGCTGTCTCCCTCGCTGTGAAGCTCAGAGGCCGCTGCGGCTGCATCTTACTGTTTTGTGCTGCTACTACGTGCGAATTCGTGTACTTATGTTCATAGGGCATTGTCAACATCGTCATGGTTCTATAGGGTCTATGCGTCGGGTTTATGGGTTTCGGGTTGAGAAGCTTCAGGGTTTAGGCTTTACGGCGTGTTGTTTTTGTAGGTTTCAGGGCTCAAGAGTGTTAGGGTTTAGAGCTTCAGGCTGAAATCTTGTTGGGGTTCAGGGTTTTCTGGCTAACGGCCCGTTTTTTTGGACATGCCAGGAGCAGGTTCCCCTCTGCTTGAGAGTTTAGAGCATAGAGAGTGTAGTAAGTTTTTTTGAAAGTGTATAACTCTGGTGTCACATCCCCCACCCGCAAAGTAAAGACCAGAGCAGAGCGAAGAGGGCAAGACGCAGTTCCCTGTCTCTGCCAGGTTGAAAATTTACAACCCCCCTGCCCCTACGACATCGAGGGTTTCCAAGTCTAAGAAGCCCTAAACCCTAAACCTGCAGGCCCAAGAGTCTGGGGTTTCAGGGCATGTTACGGTGCAGGATTGGGGGTTTAGAGGTTCGGCCTTGAGGGATGTAAGATTTAGGTCCATTTAGGTTGTGACCTATCCGACCCGGCACGGCCTAAGTCACGCATCGAGGGCCGTCATGGTTGGGAATTTCTCGGGACTTGAGGTCGCAGGGTTGTTGCTTTACTACAAGGCCTGCTGCAAAGGTTGTGCCATAAGGCTTTGTGGGGATGGAGTGGCTTTGCAAAAGGGTTGGGAGCGAGAAGTTTGGTGGTTTCAGAGTTTCAGAGCTTGGAGGTTCAAAGCTCGGGGTATGTATTTTCGGGGCAGAAGTAGCTTGGGACTTCTGGCGCAACCATTTGGAAGATTCTCCTGTCCTTACACTTCAGTGGGGCTCCTGTCCTTGTTCATGGTGGCGTGTCTTGCCCTTAACCCCATGAGCCGGAAGTTTGCCTGCCTCCCTGCTTCAACCCGATCCCCGTAAACACCCACGCTGCGAAGAGAGACTTGTCTTCTTTTTCAACGAGCTCTTCTGTCGAGATTTAGGAGTTCACCCTGGACATGTCGGAAGTATGTTAATTACGAGGCAGACTTACAGAGTAGCCTTCAGAGTGCCAGCCCTACACGATAAACCCAGCCACTCAGAACCTGCTCTAAGTCCCAGCCGTACCAGGCAAGTGCAGCTGGACCGACTTCGGAACCTACATTCCGGTGCAGCTTCTCGCAGGGGCCAGCGCCGGAGCCATTGCCTCTTACCAGCACCGATGATGACTGGTTTGGGGTTGAGGGCTTCGCCTGCTTGAAGTATGTGACAACCCTGCAGGGTATAGGGGATGTTGGAGGCTGTTGTTGTTTGTGCTGTTGAGCTGTACTACCACGACACCCCAGTACTTGCTCAGGATAGCGAGAGAGAGAGAGAGAGACCCTCAGGCAGGCAATTGTGTAAGTGAGCCCGCCAGTTTTTATGTCCTCGATGAGACCATCTTTGTGCTGGACAGCTCACCACAGAAAGTCAAAGGCTAAGGAGTGCAGCCCCGGGCGTTAGGAGTTGGAGTCTATACTACACCTGTAACTCGTTTCCTTTCGGTCCAGACCTGCCTCCTTCAGTCAGGGGACTAGGGGTGAGCCCCAAAACCCTGAATCCGAAACCCGGGTATCAATTCAGTGCTGACGGCAACGGAGCTCAGGTAAGCCTCTTTCACAAGATCGGCGCCTCGAGCGACAGGATCTGATAGGCATTGGTTAAGAGCTTACGGCTTGGGGTTGTGGCATCGGTTGTCAGATTGCTGTTGCAGGCTTTGGGCTGTGAGTATGTGGGATGGCACAAAGATCTTAACTAATCATCCGGACTTTGGAGCCCGACACTTTAGCAGGGTTTGTTGATGCCCGGAAAACGAGCACTTGGAACCTAACGCCGATCGAAGACGAAAAGGCTCTGTCAAACAACTGTCTAGCTTGCCAGTAGGTGCTCGCTCAATTACATAAGTTTGGCATTAAGACACTGAGCGCATTGACTTGTTAAACACTGCACTTTCTCTGCGATGTCTTGCAGGCTTTTCGGATGCCTTGAGCCCTACATTTAATGACACCCCCAAAGGTGCAGATCATCTCGGGTGAAGCACTCAACCACCAAATTAATGATGCAAGTGCAATCGTATTCAGGGAAGGACGGGCAGACACCGTTGAAGCAACCTGAGGCACCGGCAAGGACAGCGCCCATTTCTTGGAGCCAGGGTGGCCTGGCTTGGTCCGAGCTCACAGGCTTTGCGGTGATAGATTCCTAAGCTGATTAGGTCTGGCATGGTGGTACTTTACGGTCTGAAGATTTGGTTAGGATAGTGATACCTCCTTATAGTCTCTATCGCAGTATACTATGATACACTCCGAAAACCCTACTCCTTCGCTAGATTCGTAAAAGGACGACTCTACGCAAACTTTGCACCCGAAGCCTTCGCGGTTTGGGGGCTCGCGAAGCTCAGACAACAAGCCCAGGAAGGGGCACAGCGTGGTCGAAGCTGGCATTGCCGAGATGGTCTTCATCCCAGCCAGAAGTCTTTCCCATTCAGGGTAAGATCTTCGAGCTTCGGATTTCAGACTTACGGCAGGGATTCAGGATTCAAGGGCCGGGTGATGGTGCAAGTATAAGGTACTACGTGGGATTTAGGGGTCTTTGAGAGCCTGGGTGGTTTCTGGGATGCCATGATGCTTGAAATGCCTAACTTCCCAAGCATGGGCATCCCATAGAGGATATGAAGCCCAGACTCGCCACAGCCCTGCAACTCCCCGAAGCAGAGCTTCTGCTATCCTTCGGACCGGATTCTTAGAGAAACCTAAAGTCAAAGCCGGAAAGTTGGGAAAATGATTGTCTTCATGCCTTTAAGGTAAAGTATACGGAGGCCCAGCACCAATCATCCTAAATCCATGTTCCAACTTTCTGGTGTTCACTATAACCAAAGGGGTGTTCAACCCCGACTGCTGCGGCGGTAAATCAATCGCACAAGAGAAGGACAAAGAACGCAAACCTGTGGTTGTTTCGGATTGGAATCACTGGAGTCTTCGCATCTCCACAAACTGCGAGCTGACAGTTGCCAGCCCGGCTGCAGGAAGGACAGAGAGGCATAAGATGTACCTAGCACAAAGCCGACTTAAAACTACACTCGGACCGGGTGCCTCAAGCCCTGAATCCATTAGAACCCCGTTCAAGGCTCAGGGGACGTAGCACTTACATGGACCGCACGCCTGGGGTTGCCTGTACTTGCATTGGGGTAGCCTAGAACTCCACTGATACCCCAAGCCTCACACACCCTGACCGTCTAATCCCGAAGCCCTAAAGTCGAAACCTTAAAAACTGCAGACCTAATAGGTCTTCACCTTCGTCCTGTGCTACGTGGTCCTGGCCACTGCGACTATCGCCAAGCCCGGGTCGCAGCTGACCAAGCAGAGCCTTGGCGGAGCCCGAAGTCGAAGCATCCAAAAAAAGCATGTGTACTTGCATACAGATGCATGCATGTATGTAGGTATGTATGTATGTATCTACTTAAGTACCCGTTTGCGTGCATGCAATGCTGTGCTGTGGTGTAATTTATTGAAATGTATTGCATTGTAATGTGTTGTAACAGCTTGTACTGTAAAGGGGAACGTAAGTTTCATGACAATTACATACAACGTGATGTAAAATAATCTATTGTACCGAAATGTGTTACATGTAAGTGTAGGTTTGTATTGCAGGCAAGTGCGATTGACCAAATACGTCCAAATACATGTGTATATATATATATATGTATATGCATGCATATACAGATTTACCGATGCATCCACCTACATATATGCATACACCTACATATACATATACATAGCCTTCTACTTAGGCACATGCTGAGTAGAGCAATGTTGTCAGCATAATGTTGTTTTTGCCCGATGTTTCCGGGGTAAGCCTGCGACACCTCCGAGGCTCTCGGACATTGAACTCTTTACGAGGAGAAGTGATTAATGTTGTTTGAGAGCTGGTCCCCAATGCAAGGCTTATGAATCCGGTGCCCCCAAGGCCTTAACCCAATTGGAATTGAACGCACCGCGGTCCTGACAATTAAAGGGTTCACTGCCCTGCAGTCAGAATGGTTCTTAACGCAAACCAGCGGCAACGAAGCCAATCCGGTCGCAGTTGCACGGCCACGTGTCGAGGGTTCTAGATTCTGGCCTCCATGTGAATGACTGTAACCCTAATGTATACTTCCCGAAGCCCAGTTACAATCATGTCGGTGTCATGTGCCTGCATGGATACAGGGATGGAAAACACATGCATCTAGAGATAGACAGTAATAGGACCATAGACATGAATATACATTTGCACAGACATGCAGACAGACAGACAGACAGACAGACAGACAGACAGACAGACAGACAGACAGACAGACAGACAGACAGACAGACAGACAGACAAACACGCGGACACACAGACAGACAACTACATAAAACAAATTTAAATGCCGACGGGTTGCCTCCCTGATAGGAACTTCTACTTCGGCTTGGCAATCGCCTCGTGTGTCACTGCCGGTGGCTTTGCTGCTGGAGCACTGTCCGGTGGCGAGCTGAACCCGGCGGTGTCAACAGGACTCCGGGCTTGCATAGACAGACAGATAGATAGAGATAGAACATGACAGATAGACAGATCGATTGATCGGTAGATTGGTCGATAGACAGCTCGATCGATAGATCGATAATCAGAAGAAATAGAAAAGCATTCTTGAGTTAAGAACACGGGGCTGGAGCGGAGCAGCCACTTGCTCTTGGCGGAAGTGTCAAAGCGGATAAACTGCTGGAACCCGGAGATATTTGTTAAAGCCGCGATGTGGTGTTGGCAATCTGCTCCTGAGACCTATGGAATGTTGGGATAGGCAACTGTAGATGGGTTGTTCGCTGCTGCAACCCACCAAGAGCCAAGCCTGTTCCCCGTACTTGTCATCAGTGATAGACTTCACATCTTGTGAAACCAAAAGGAGCAAACACAAACGATAGCGCAGTTTGGCGATTTGGGCTGCATGGCGGGTTTTTTATACAAGCTCATGTTCACATGCTCCCATACACAGAGTTTTCTGGCATATCATGCTCCCATGCGCATCGTTTTCTGCATAGATGTCTGCGGTGCCTGACTAATGTAGGGGCCTTAAATAAGTAGAATAGGGTTTTGGAGGCTCTTTAAGGGATTACCCCCAAAACCCTATTCGAATGATTATTAAGGCCCCTATATTAGGACTTACGGTGGCCAGCTCCATCTACTCACCTGCGGGAGCCGAGAGCAAGGGGTCGGCGATTGTGAATTTGCAACCTGGCTGCAGTCGGCTTATAGGGTTTAGGGTTGAGGGTTTAGGTGGGTAGTTTCCGAAAGTAAGGGGTACCTTAATTTTGGGGCCCTTAGAACAAGGATCCTACTATTTTGGGGGGGACTACATTTGGGCCGCCTATTTTCGGAACTCCCCATGTGGTGTGGGGTTTCCTGTGTTTAGGGGTTTCGGGTGATCGGGCTGAATCATAAGTAAGCAAGGCTGCCGATGAAGGGCTCGGAGCTGTACGATCAACTTGTTCATTGGATTTCTTGCTGCCGATAGCCGACTGCTCCGGCAGCAGCTTTCGCGAGCTGAGAATGTTCAGATATTCTGTCATGTTTGACAACGCGGCCCTGTTAAAATCAGACATCATGATAATCGATCGTTCCGTGAAGTACCTCATAGGGAACCCCTCATTTGGTTCGGCGTCCAGAAACCCCAGGGACCCCACTATAAACCTTCAGTTGTTTAAACCCTTTAGTTCTATAAACGCTCATCAAATGTGAGACCAATCCCCAAGATCACAAAGCCTCATCTCATCGACAGTGCACGAGCCAAAATCCTACAAGCTTCAGTTCCTGAGCTGGCGGTTGCGTAATCCAGCGCCAGGCCCTCAACTCCGGAATCCGAAGTCTAAATGCCAGCCCTCCCCCTAAATCCTGAACTCCTAAAGCCCTAAACCCCTAAAAATGTAGCAATTTCGAACACTTATTGCCATGCCTGCAGTTGCGAGTGTGTGAGTCGAAACCCCTCAAAAGCCAGAGCTGCATAAACCTTTAAACCCCGAGCCCCTTTTTTCGCGCAAGACCCCAACCCCAGGCTCGCATTTAGCGGCTTTGAGTTCGCCGGAGCGCTGCTGGCCGCCACAGGGCCCAGTGGTTTCTGCGGGGTTTAGAGTTTAGGATAGTTTAGGTATCATGTGTCAAGAAAGAGGGGAGTTTAGTAGTCATTAGGCTTTGGACTTTTCAGGGTTTAGGTGTTTCGGTGTTAGGAGGTATAGGATTAGGCGTAGGACTACCGAATCCCCTTGCCAGGACTCGAATGTGGCTTAACACAAATCGGCTCGTATGCTGTAGCTGTACGGGTGCAGAGTTGCGAGCATGTCGAATCGAAGGCACTGAACGGACTTGGCTTCGTGTTTCGAAACAAACACGCGCACACTTGCCAAGGCTCAAGAAATACTTAGAAATACGATTCATAGTCGCAACCATGTGCATGCATGTGTGTGTGCGCACCATTACCGCTTGCTTGTCTCTGTATATACATACATGTGCATCTATACTTTATACACGCACACACACACACACACATGGGCATACATATACATATACGTATTGTTATTGTTATGAGTGTGCTTACACGTTTCTGCATATAGTTACACATACACTTAGAGGTGTGGATAGATAGATAGATAGATAGATAGATAGATAGACACATCTGCCTTTCGGTCTATCTACCTAGCTATGTGTACTCTACTTATTCGTACACATAGTTATACATACGTTTTCCCACATACATACATACACACATGCATACATACATACACACACATACAGTATGCATGCATGCCATAACCTCTTCATGTATGTATATATATATATGTATATACATATACACATATACACATAAACATATATATATATATCTATATATATATATAACATGTATACGAAAAGGCATGTACGTACATATGCATGGATGTATGCATGCATGATTGTACGTATGCATATATGGTAATATACAATGGTAATATACATTTGCATGATAATGTAGATGTATGTGGATATGCACGTGTCGGCCTGTATGTGTTCACACATGTACAGTTAAATATGTTCGGGTTTATGAACATGCCTATGTTTGTGGATGTGGTTATACATACACCTGTAAACATCATCTTTTTGTGTACAAAGAAGCGAAAGACACATCTGCGTGGGCGTGTGGGCGTGCAGCCGTCTGTTGCAATGCAGCATGAGCATGTAATAGTGTATGGTAATGAATATATTTTCCACTCGAGCTTCGAAGCTTCCCACCAGGTGATTGCATTCTATGTGACCCATCCGACGGAGATGGAAAAGGAAGCAACCTGGTACTCCTGCTATGCGGCCGAGTTCCTTGGCACCTTCGTACTGGTCTTTACCGCAGCTTGCTAGCAAATGACGGCTGAGGGGCGAAGCATGGACCTAGACCAAAACCCTCCAGACCTTCAGCCACTAACTAGCCTTACACTCGTTTGCGCCTGGTCAGCGCGTTAGGATCACGGGGGAGATGTTTGTCGCTGCATGATCGTCCTGGTGCACACCGAGTAGGATGTACGGTGTTGGGTTTAGGGTGCGCAAGGTGGTTTGCAACGTGCTGGCTTCCAACGAGAACTGGTCACCTACTTCAATTGCTTGCTCCTTGATGGTCATGATCTATGCAACGGGAGCAGTGTCCGGAGGTCATCTGAATCCAGCAGTCACCTTTGCCATTTCTTTGGCGACCGGTGATTGGTCGTTGAAAGCAGCGGGGTATGTCGCATCACAGCTCGTGGGTGGCATTGCTGCTGGTTTCGCTGCTTGCAGCCTGTTCACAGATGTGGCTGATGTTGGTGTAGCTCAGTCGGCCAATGGCACTTCAAGTTGGTTTGTTATTGGCACCAAAGCTTATAGCACAAGTTAGTAATAAAAGAAAACCCTCAACCAAACACTCCACTTGCGCGTTAAAGTGCAAGTCTCTCCCTGCACAGGTGAAGGATCCTTATCACGTATCCTACGCACTGATGGCAGAGTTCATCTACACTGCCATGTTGGCCTTCACTGTGCTTAATGTGGCGGTCTCCAAGCGCAACAACTCTGCCACTGATGGCAACAACTTCTATGCCTTAGCTATTGCGTGGGTCATCATTGCCGGAGGCTATGCGGTCGGAGGACGGACGATTTTTTGTAGGGCAGAGTAGGTTCAAGGTCCATTTCGCAACATCAAAACCTGCAATGCAGGGTGAAGATGAAGTCCAGGCCCCTCAGATACCCACCACCCCTTCATGCCAGCTCCTTCGAGGGCCATGGCCCCAGTTGCCTTCATCTCCAAAAGCCCAAACTGTCGCCTGCAGGAGTCTCAGGCGCCGCCTTCAACCCGGCAGTGGCCATCGGCCTGGATGTCTCGAGCTTCTTGGCAATCAGTTTCCGCTAACTGAAGGCCTCTATAAGGATGTCATCCCAGCAGACTTTTCAAGAAGGTCGGACTAATGAGTAAGAACGTAAGAACTGTTCCTTGCTGTCCCTCTCTCTCTCTCCCCGTCTCCCTCCCTATATATATATATATATATATGTGTGTGTGTGTGTGTGTCTGTGTTTGTGTGTGTATGTTGTTCCTACCATATACCTCAAAGCCCCAGTCTAACTATTGAGGCCCATGTAGTGTCGGTTTGAAACTCAACGTGTGCGAGTGCGACTGGGACACCCAAATGACGGGCCGAAGCTCGATCCCCAAGCCCCTCAGTTTGCATCCGTAGAATGTACTTTAGAAGGATACCTCAAGCTACACCTTGGAGCATAAGCCGGGACCTTGAGAAGTCTTAAGTGTTTATATGCCAAGCCCCTGGCAAGTTCATCACCTCAAATCCCCAAAACCCCTATGAGTCTTGCGGGACTTAGGACTGATGGGTTGGGGGTTTGGGGTTTTAGTCATGCAGGTCTTAGGGTGTAGATGGTTGAATCCTGCTAAGAGTTTGGGGTGTAGGGCAGAAAACCCGAAACCAAAAACCAAAACCCAAACCGAAAGAAGCTGAAATGCCCTGTCTACCAGGCTACAGCAAGGGCGTCGGCATGGGCTTTCTCTGGGGCCCCTTTGTCCGAAGTTCAACCACGAAAGTCTCAGTGTAGAGTTTCCTTTGTCAGGGTGCGGCGTTAATGGCTTAATTCAGGGGGCCCATTATACTATGATTATGATAAGAACCCCCCCAAAAAAATAGTATAGGTAATTATTAAGGCCTCTTACATTACCAGCGTGCGGTTGTTTTTGTTATTGGCGTGGATGGGTTAGGATACAGCGGCCCAACAGTCTCATGGTTTCGCTTCTTGTGGGTTGAGGGTTTGAAAGGCTTACGTGAGTTCTGTTTAGTGGTTCAGTGTTTAGTTTCTTTGACCGGCCGTCCTGATATGGAGGCTCTTGGATTCTGAATTCAAGAGGACTCAGGGTGTTGGAGTTTTGGAGTTGTTGTTGCATGCTGGGATGTTCCTCCAATACCATCAGCCAGGTTACCCGACAACTCGGGAAGGGAAGACTTTGTGGGACGATAGAGAGAGAGAGAGAGAGAGAGAGCAAGAGCACGGCTGAGCCTCGCAGGATAAAGTCCAGGGGGGCAGTCAAAGGCCAGCCAGGGACGACAGGCGGTGCGCGCGGCGATTCAGGGGTTGACCTGCCCTGCACCTCCGGCCTGGTAGGGAGAGAGAGCGAGAGATGAAGAAAGAGAGAGAGAGAGAGAGACACTGTGGCGGCAGAGGAGGGATCCTCGGCGCTGTAGCTCACCGACGAACATGCTCAGCTTCGTTGTGATAGAGAGGTCCGGACTTGACTTGATGCAATACTTTGTAAATGCTCCATGTTCATTCATCAGCCTGAATTCAGGGCCGTTGGGACTCAACGTTTGTGTGTTTGACATGTGCTATGTCAGCTTTGCCTAGAAAGGCTTGTTTGAACTTCTGGGAGCTGTGGCGGCAGTGGCGCTCTACCGGGTGCTTCGGCCGGAGGAGCCCGCTGCCAGACTGGATGAGAGTGAAATGGTTTGGGCATGCGAAGGATAACTCTTGGATGCCTTTGTTACATCGCCGTGTCTCTGCTGACGACTCGAGCGTGCAGCCGGAGTTTTGAAACGTCCAGACATCGCGATACTCGACACCCTATATGAAGTCTCAGCTCCTGGCACCTGAAAGAGAGGACTATCTCGATCTTGACGCCGCTGCCTTGGACAACTACCAACCTTCGTTGTCAGTTCCTGGTCCCGAATTCACTGTGCTTTCTTTGTTTGGAGTTTCTAAAGCAAGTGTGAGGTTCAGGGCTGCGCTAAGGACGCTTCAAGCTTCAAGCAGCAAGGTTATCCATCCTTCACTGCTAGATAGTTCCGGGTGCAACTCCGCCCGTGGTTCACTGAAGTGCATTCGGAGACAGGTAATATAGGGGCCTTAGTAATTAGAATAGGGTTTGTATATTATACCTGAGTTTTAATAAGGAACCCTCAAACCCCTATTCTAATTATTAAGGCCCCTACAGTAGTACCTTCTGAAGCTGCCTTTCGTCAGCCAAAAATACGGAGACAGGGTTTTCCAGCTCCCAGAGCCTGGTTGGGTGAGGATTTCGCTGCCCGAATGTGGTTGAAAATTGGACGCAAACACAGAGGATCCGAAACAGAAGCCCAACAGCTCCAGAACCTCAGAGCGGAGGGTCTATCTAGTTTCCAGCGTGTTTTTCTCACTAGGCCAGGCAGTTAGCACGTCTGAGCATTCGGACGTGGTCGGTTAGTGTCGCTTTGCTGCTGATCCTGAGCCAGAAAAGACCTTCAGTCTACAGGCATTGAACCCAAACTATTTCCTCAGCTGTATTAGATCAGCCAACGCAGTACGCAACACGGCCATTAATTCAGGCAAAGCTCCTGAGTGAGTTCCTCGGCGTCTTCATGCTCGTGCTGACTGTGGCTTGGCGGACTGCGCGCCCCAAGACCCGAAACCTAACCACAGCTCAGAGGTGCTGAGAGCCCGAATGCTTAAGGCTCTAGGCTTTCGGCTTTTGAAGCTTAATTAATTTCCTCCGGAGTGCCCGGAGAAAGACAGCCGTGTCAGGAACTCAACAGTCAACGACGGGACCAATGTAAGTGATCTTTGCTGTGATGATCTGACAAGGCTAGCAATTACAAGAAGGACACGAGCCATGCTAGTCGTACAATGGTAGTGAGTGGTTTGATTTGTATTCATCGTTTCGATAGTACTATCAACTTCAACTGTAACTTCATCATCATATGTATTGTCACTATCTCTATGTATATGTATAATATACACATGCACGAATATAAGTAAAAGCATAAACAGAGAACCTATCGCACTGAACAACCTCGCTCCCACAGGTGGGCCTCAACCTTGTGAATGGCTCCCCGGCGACAGCGTGGTCGGCAGCGGCAGCTTTGATGTGTGCCGCAGACTACGTTTCATGTTTTGGGCGGTGTGTGGCTTGGAGGGGCGGGTTGTGAAACTACCAGCCAAAATTGTCATTGCGTTTTGTTTACCTGCTGCTTTGGATGTTGCCATGCGGTCTCTCTGTAACTAAGCTCTTTGGATCACAGCCAGAAACAGCAAGAACCTATAGCACCTCCGCCAGCGGCCATATTCCGCACGTTTTCGTCGTCGTTGCCGTCAGCGTCATTACCATCGTCATCCTCACCAGTTTCATCACGAGCGACACAAACTCCACCAACGACGACAGCATGACCATCCTGCTCCTTCTGAGTCCTAGTCCTACATGTTTCAAACCTCGATGTTTCGGCCCCGGTGGGAATGGAGAGCAGAGGCTGCATGGCAGCGTAGGGCTAGCTTGAACATCATACCACTTATTCAAGCCGAGCGATCAAACCTAAGCCCGAAGTCTGGACGCATTTAGGAAAAGCCTGTTAGTTAAACGGGCTGGAGTACAGAGAAAGGCTCGGCATCTCAGCAGCACCGGTCTTCTTTTGTCGATGTGGTCACAGTCTGAGCAGCCGCTGCAAGTTAGTGCAGTGTAGCCCTTGCTGTCGTGGTCACGAGCACAGTAGTCCTCGGAGCAGCTGGGCCAATCAAGATTCCTGTTGAAAGCAGAGATACGCGACATAGTAGTACGTAGCGCATGGTACTAGAATGGGCGGATAGTTGCAATATTAAAATAGTGCCTTCTAGGATAGCAGCAACAGCAACAACAACAACAACAACAGCGCTACGTCTAGAGTCTACAGTGTAGCGAAACTGCAACTATGAAGTGACGAAAGGAGAATCAGAAGAAGCAGAGGGAGGATGAAGCGGAAGAGTAATCCTCGTGTTTGAAGGCCCCGACCAGCTAAAGCCATAAGCCCTGCGTCGTGAGAAACTCCCTCGTCCGCTATACCCTCAGAGTCAAGACCTGCAAACTACAACATCTCATCTCAGTCCATGAACTGCAAAATCCCTCGATGCCCGCAGCCGCGACCGGACAGCCGATCTCATGCAGGCATGATCTATTGTTTGGGAAACATCTCCGGAGCTCACCTCAATCCTGCTGCGCCTGGGTCGCCATTCCACTTCCGGAGTGCGTATGGCTAGGCCGGCTGCCATAAGGGACAAGCTTAAACAGCACGAGACGTTCCAAGCACAGAAACCATGTTTCAGTAGTTGATAAGCCAGACGCCGCCGGTCGGTCTTGCTCATGAGGCTTATGCTCCTTTGCATTTAGCAGTATTTTATCTGGTCAGTCTTGCTCATGAGACCGATGCTCCCTTGCAGTCAGCTCCTAAACTGTCGCTCAGCCGGTGAACTGGAGAGCTAAGGTGACCATGGCTGTTGTGGCCAGTGGTCGAAAGCTCTGTCATCACTCTGAAGGCGCGGGTGGAGATCCCATTCTCTTCTGGATTCAAGATCAAGTGGCTGCGGGTTCACACTGCGTGCTCCGTCCGCCTTGCAAGCTCGCACGCCCAGATACAGCAAGGCGAAGATGCTCACATGCGGAGATACACGAATATGACATAAATGCACACCTGCATGCGTGTTAATGTGCATGTGTATACGTACCGATGGATGGAGGGATGGGACGGGACGGGATGGGATTGGATGGAAGGAAGGCTGGATGGGTGGATGGATGGATGTTTGCATGCTTGAAAGTATATGTAGGTGTGCATGCGAACATTCATCCGTGCATTCAGGTACGTGGGTACGGGCAGGCTACAAATTACGTGTACCTGGAGAGAGCGAGCGAGAGAGAGAGAGAGAGGCCCAGGCGAAAGAAAGAGAGAGAGAGAGAGATCCTGCCATGTCTTCCAGCTCTCCTCGCAATATATACGTGCTGTGCTGCGTTGCTGCCAAATTCATGCGCACAGATGCGCACAGATGATGGCGCTAGGGTTGAGTCTTCAAGCCTGTTCTGTGCGGGTCGTCGTCCCAGAGATCCGCGCTTCAGAATTCGTAGCATTTGCAGGGTATTTTTTGGTACTGATGCAATTGGCCGTCACCTCGGAAGGTGCATGCATGTTTGTCTTCTGCCTTTCAAAGTGCATTGACGACGACTCAGCAATGTGTGAGTATGGCGCAGGTGCGCAGCAATGTACCATGGACCACGAAAGTCAGCACAGTTTAGGCATGCAGGTGACGTACACGTTCCTGATTCAAAGGTTGAGGGGTCGCCGTCAGTGAGTCAGTTCTGCAGATGCAGAGACGGGGCCCCCACGTTGCTTCTGCAGGCGTGGCATACGCTTCGACGCAGCTTTTGGCAGGTACAGTCGCGGGCCGCTTCGGATGCATTGTAGACTTTCAGAGGCAGTATAGAGCCTTGGTGTTACTACCCTCGGGTTCCGTATCGTGGGGAGACCACAGTGGCACAGAGAAGCTGCAAAGTGCTGCTGTTAGTAAGGCCTTTACAGGAATCGCCCCGCTGGTAAGAACAGAATGAAGATTGACCAGGTTGGCAGGGCTCGGCCTCACGCAGGAGATCTACACTAAACTGCTTGAGAACCACATGTCCTGTCATCGAAAGGCTATGAATCTCGATCCGACCCAAGTTCTGCGGAACACAGAGGGGCAAATGTTCTATCTGTACAGTTCGAAGACTCTGCAGCGAACCAAGTACAATTTTGCACAACACCATGCAAAACGATGAGCATCCCTGAGTCCGCCATGCGAGAGGGAAGCCAATTCTCAAGCTTCTCGACCCGACCTAGACATGTTTTCCTGGTCCGAGGCTTTGTGTACAGCATGTACCATGCTGCCGGACCAAAGCACCATGTCCAAGAGTTGGTCGTATCTGGTGTCATTTCGCCTCGCCGCCTTGAGAGCAGTGCTGTTCAGTTGCCATGTTTCGAGACGGAGTCACGGGATATCGGTTTAATATAGGGGCCTTAGCAAGTAGCTATAGTATTTCGGGGGTTCCTTATTATAACGATAGTATAGTCTATCCCCCAAACCCTTTTCTGATTATTAATTCCCCTACATTAGGCTTTGATGTTCATAGGGTTTAAGCGAGACCTCATGATCAGCGTGCGAGGACGCCAGTCGAAGCTCCTTGTTTCCTACTCCTTCACGAACAATTGAAGAAGATGGAACCAAACGTGAAGTTGTGTATGTATGTATGTATAAAACAGTTTTCGGAGTTAACAAAATCAAATGTCAAAACAATCTATCTATCTATCTATCTATCTATCTATCTGTCTGTCTATCTATCTATCCATCTATCTATCTATCTGTATATACATACATATATATATATATATATATATATATATATATTGACTCAGCTTTTCTAAGGCTTTCGGTGTGCCCTTTTGGCCTCTTCAGATGAAAGTGAAGTCCAAACGTAAGAAGGAGCAAACACGTCCCAAACCCAGAGTCCTGAAATTCATCCCTAAACCCCAAACCTTGAACCCAAATCCCTACATCGTCGCTGCAAGGTCTCTCCTCCAAGCATCTAGACACACCCCCTAGTCTTAGTCCCTAGTCCCCAAAACCTTGAGCCCTGATCCCCAAGCCTCGGCCACATGCCTCGCCTGGATTGTCCGAGTGCGAGCGCCGAAACCCTAAAAACGTCTAAAAAACCTACACCCCTGTCACATAGCCTCAATGACCCAAAAGGAAGAGAGAGTACATTGGGCTTGGGCCTGGCCCTGGATCGGACTACACCGTGACGCAGGCCGCCTATTACGGGCCTACTGCTGAGAAAGGGAGATTTGGGTTTTCGGGTTTTGTTTTTTTTTCGTGACTCCGATATGAGCTGAACCGTTCTGCGTTTTGACGTATGGAAGCTTGGATTCCGAGCCACTTTCGTGCTGATTCGACCATGGCCCGTGGTACTGTCGGACATCGGTTGTTACACGGCATTTCTTGAGGCGGCTCATGCTGGGGTTAGGGTTTGGGGTTAACTGCTACGGTTTGGTGATGTTGCAAGGTGCTTGAGGACTCTGTGAGTTCGCCGCCACGCGAGCCGTCATCAAGTTTGCTGAAACTGAGTCTAGGAGTTGAGCCGCTGCAAAGCAAGGGCTGCCGCATCGCTGTGTGCAGAGTTTCTAGACTTCTAGACCCAGCTCAGACCGAAAGCGTAGGAGTCATCCCAATTTTGGCGTGAGCAATGCCATGCTTTGCACACCGAAGCTACTCCTCAAGGTTCAGAAATCCGAAACAAATGACACCCCTACGCCGCACGTAAACATGAGACTCTCAAGACTCCACGCCGAAATCAAGTGCTCGAGCCAAGTGCAGAAGAGCTACCGGAGAACGTTGGTTCTCCTGCTCTTGAGTTTGAGTTTTACATTGATGTGATGTTGGTGTTGGTGTTGCTCATGCTGATGTTGATGTTGCCTTGACTTGTGCTGTTACTACTGTTGTCGCTTGTGTCGTTGCCGTTATCGCTTTCATTGTAATTGTTGCTGCTGTTGTTGTTGTTGTTGGTGGTGGTGGTGGTGGTCGTGGTGGTCGTGCATCAGTGTCGTTGTCGTTGTGTTGTTGTTGAAGGAAGAGAAGGAGGAGGAAGAGGGGTAGGAGGAGGAGGAGGAGGAGGAGGAGTGGTACACATAGCAGCTGGTACTGACGATGCTGTCTGTGGTGTCGTGACCTGTCAGTGTTCTGTTTGTTCTATGTTTTTTTTGTATGGTGCATCCTGATGCGTAATTATGATTCGTATTTTTAGATGACGTTGCTGCTGATTCATTGTTTGCCAGCAGGCTGGCCTCGTGGAGCTGTCTGCCACTTTGCTCTTGGCCTACGTCGTGCTCAGCTGCGCCACAGTCCCCCCAGCCGGGGGCGATACGAAGACTAAAAACAGCAACCCGACTTATGAGCAGGTTCGTTGTTTCGAGAGAACGTGCAGAAGAGAGTCCCATACCCAGCTAAATTAGGCCAGATCCTCTTTCCCAGTTACGGCGCCGTGGACCATGCTACTGCTACTGCAGCTGCAGCCGATAAAGTGCTGATTTTTCCCGTCCTTCCAATCAGAGCAAGAGTCATGCTTGTCCCTGAATTAATAGAAAACTCTGCGAAGAGGGTGCGAAGCTTCGAGCCGAAGGCTTCTACTTCGCCTTGGCCATCGGGTCGTGTGTTACGGTCGGTGGCTTTGCCATCGGCGCAGTGTCCGGAGGCCGAGAGCGAAGAGAACTTAGCATTTCTGGGGTGTGCGGGCGCTGAGCAGTTTCAGCTATGTTCCAGCCATGTCTTCTTAGTTGGTTTTCGCTTTGGAGGACCATTACTATGAATACACTGGTTGCACATACCGCCGATTGTTTTGCTGTTCGTCTTTCATGCAATCAGCAAGCAAAGAGTACATACTCTTGCGGCATGTACGAGGGTTTGGCTTCGGAAGGTATTCTCTTCCTCTGTCATGTTTGTTAGCTGCTGCTAGCTGCTAGGCGTGCTCCGCTGCTTTTTCCGGGGCACGGAACCGTGCGTTCAGAAACATAGGCAGCCCGGCGGAGTAGTTTACGTCTAACCCAGGGCCTGGAGCTCCACTTTACCCCGTGCATCGTGCGTCAGGGAACTGAAGGGTTGACCGAGACCCTGACCGTACGTACACCGCCAGCGAATGCCTGCTATGGATCGTCTCTATCACAAAAAGAGACTTCACCAAGGATCTATCTTGCAACTCCCGGGTGGAAGAAGAGACTTCACCAAGGATCTATCTTGCAACTCCCGGGTGGAAGAACAGTAGAGGGTTTGGTACCCTCCACCTGAAAGCTTCCGAAACCACCTGGCGCAAATCACCAGAGACCACGAAGAAGCCTGAGCGGCTTAGCATTCATTGCTGTATCTACAGGACCGTCAGGCACGAGCTGTCATTTTTTGTTTTGTCCTCAAAGGTGATGATGCTGCTAGGCTGAGCAATGCTACTATTCTCATGGTTAGAACTTTAAATAATGGGTTTTGACTGTATAAAAGTCACGGGTCCAATCGCTCAACCCCTGAACTGTTTGTTGGAATACATCGCACTGTAGAGGTGAGCTGAATCCTGCAGTGGCCCTGGGCATCACAGCGGCCAGCGGATTCTTGGAGCAAACGGTTTCAGGGCCCTTAAAGTTGAGAGAAGACAACAGGTTATGTACCCTACCTAAAACGCTACACTCTAAGCCGCTGCCTTGGGGATGAAAGGTTACCTGTGTGCCTTTGGGGTTTAGCTTTTGGAAATCCAGCTTTTGGACAATCAGGGTCCGGGCCTTTCCAGATCTCCGGATCAGGTCCGAACATGTAGTTTCTGCTTGAATCCACAGTCTCCGGAGCCTTAAGTAGGTGATGATTACAACCCCTCCCACTGAAAAAAGTGACCCGAGACTCCTTAGTGCCCCCAAATATAGATCATAAGTAGCATACCAATAAGTAGAAGCATCATGTCTGCAAGCTACAAGTAGACTGTTCCGTAGAAGGCCAGCTAATGCGAACAAACCCCCCCACGTCCCGACTCCTCTTTTCGGCCGGCACTAAACAAACCAGGCATGTTACAAGCTGTAAGTAGATGGCCTCATGCATTCTAGCCAGAAAGGCAAAGGCCCTCGGTTCTTACTGAGCTCTTACTGTATGGAACATGTTGCCAAGTTCATAATTCAACCCTAAGCCCTACATCCTAAATTATGGGTTATGTTTCGCTTATTTTCATAAATTGAAGCCAGAGGAATGCAGCATCCAGCCGACACGGAACCTCGGCTCGAAAAGATATTTCTTCATTTATACTCGTATGGCCGTGGTTTAGGGTTTCACAAACTTGTGGTTTGTGTCGGGCTTAGAGCCTTGGGGTGCCCATGTCTTGCTGTGGTCCTTGTGTGCCATTCGAGTTGTTACTTTTCCGGCGTTGAACAACTTGTCGCTATTGTTACTACTGGTGTCGGCGTGTGCATTCTCGAAAGGATTTAGGGCCTCATCCCGTTGAAGTATTTGGGGCTTCGACCGGGCTTGGAGTTCAGTTGAATGGCGGAGGGGAATTCCGGCAGAGTTTGTTGGTTGCACAGCTGTGAAGTCGACACCGACGATTGTGTGTTAGCTCACATGCAAAATGGGAAGATCCGTTCCACATCCCCGTCTAATGAGGATCATGGGTGCAAGAACGGCTATGGGTGGCAGAAGGGGTTGTTTTGGCCGCCTTGATCGGAATCTTTCGCTGCTAACCTCGTCTACACCCACCTTGGGATTCGGAACTCCAGGGCTTCATGGGACAATTCGTGAGATGCTTTTAGTCTCATCTACCCCCAAACCCTCGGTTCGCATGGCCGGGCATTGTGACTGGGAGCCAAACCTGCAAGCGAACCCTGACATAGAAGAAGTGCAACATGCAAAACTCGACTACAAAGCATCTGAATCCTGCACAACCCGGCGCTATGCTGCCATACCAAAGGGCTTTATCTAAGCTCATTGTTAAACAAATTCTTGCAACCCCTACATGTATCATCATAACTCGAACCCAGCAAATAAAGTGTATTGATATGGCCTCCAAACTCAACCCTACGAAATAGTGGGGCCTCATTCCTATATAAGTGATGCGAGGTGGACCACTCCTTCTCCAACTTCGTCCGCCTCGGGTCGCTCGATTTCCAGCGGTTCCGTCGAAGGGTGGTGAGGTAACGCAAAGATGTGTGAGGTGGCGGCGCCTAGGATTTGCTAGGCATGTAAGAGGGCTGCATAAGACGCTGATTGTTGGGTGAGGGGGGGGGGGGCGGGCAGAAGATCTTCTGGCTCGTTTCCTACATACTTTAGCAGCACACCCTGAACGCTAAGCCCAGGATTTGGGAGATGACGGGTGCTTTCGCGGCGGCAGCCTTCTTCAAGATCAGTCACAGCAAGGCAACGGGCACAGGGGAAGGAACTCTGTGACGGCGTCGAGTTCGAAGGTTCGAAACCGTTTAACCCTCGAGCGTTGAAGGGCTGCGGAGTTCGAAACGTTGGGGAAACTTTGGGCATGTGCAAGTGAACCAACCGAACTGCCAAGCCTTGGAGCTCGAGTGGCTGCTGAGAATTCAGTCTCCAAGCTTTAGCAACAGCCGAGTTCGATCCGAGCTCAAAGGTTGACAGTTTGGCAAGTTTGAAGATCATGGGTGGAGGGATTGAACATGTTCAATGCTGCAATGTTCGAAGGTTCGACGGTTTGCTTGAAGATTGAATGGTTCGCTCCAAGTTCGCTGTTGGCCGGTGAAGTCAAGAGTTAAACCAGTTTCAGGAGTTGAGATGTTGCGATTGCGAACTATTCAAGGTCAGGTTGACAGTTTGTATGGCAGAAAAGTTCGATGCTTCACGTGTGTCGAGTTCAAAAGTTGGTTTTCTGCCTGCCGAGTTGCGAGATTGCATGTTCGAGGGTGATCGGGTTTAGGGTTTAGGCGTTTAGGGTTTAGGGTTACTATTGAGGCGGCACTTGTAGGGCTGTCTTGGGGTCGACTTCTGTGGGTGCTGTCCGACCCGGGCGAAGTGCGAAGCCTGTTGCAAAGGGTTTAGTGTTCATTGGCTGATCAGTTGATCAGGCCGATGCGCGGTTTTGGGCCCAAAGCCAAGCACCCTGTAGATGATCACTGTAGGGACGGCTGTCCGACTTCAGGTCTTCAACTTTCGGCACCTTCATCGGTTCAATTATCCAGGTCTTCAAAACAGGTCTTCAACCGTTCAAACCTTCATCGTTTTTCACGCATTCAACTACCCAAGTCTTCAGAGTTTAAATCTTGCACCGTTTAAGAAGGCCTTCGAAGTTTCAACCTTTGACCGTTTGAGAAAACCCGCTCCTCAAAATGTCAGACTTTCAACGTTTCAATTTCTAGGCCTTCTTGCTTTCAAACCTTCGTTGTTTCAAAAACTCAGGGCTTCAAAGTCTCGATCTCTCAGTTTCGGACTCCGCAAAGCTGAACTCGAGAAACGACTCGAAACGGTCGAACTTTCGAACTCCGAACTGCCCACCACCACCACCACCACCACCACCACCGTCACCGCTGCTACGGCGACGGCGACAACGACTACTACCACTACCACTACCACTACCACTACCATTACGACGACGACTGGTGCTACGACGACGACTGGTACTACTACTGTTGTTGCTTGACTCCCCCATGACCAATCAATACAGCGTAAGTAGATACATGCCCACCTGTCAAATCTCGGAGAATCTGAAACATCCTGTGGAAGCTTAACTATAGCCATAACCACCCGGAAACGTGTAGCCAACACAGTCGCACCCCTTCCCGTCTGAAACCCTTAGCAATGTTAAATGCCCCCAAGCTTTAACTCCAAGCCCTAAACCCCTAAAGCCTCTTGTGCTCGGACCTCCTTTGCCGTGCCTGCCTTGTGCGAGTGTGTGAGTCGAAAGCCTCTTGTGCACAAACCCTGTTCTCAACCCCAGGTCTACTTGGATCTGCAGGCTGAAGAGAGCAAGTGACACAGGGTGCCAGGTAATTCGAACATACGATTTCGGATTAGCATGCTTGCAAAAAGTATCGGGGCAGAAGTTGAGTTTAGAATATGCAGATCGTAATGCAAATTATGACTTCCAGCCTTTCACGGTCAAACATGCATAGTAGGCTCCTTTGCTGCCCTTGGATTTAGTAGCAAGTTGAAGCCGGCGATGTTCGGATGTCCCCCAGTGCAACTGAATTCCCTGCACATCCGGGCTGCGCTGGAGCTGTAATGGCACGGCAACCCAGGATGCCTAGGTTTATCTCTTAGAGCGATGGTGCTACCAAGCTGTTGGGGCCACGGGCTCACTGGAACCGCTGCGCGTCCGGAAGCTCCAGGTTGCTAAACCGAAAGGCTCAGCCCTCAACGCCCTAATATAGGGGCCTTAATAATTAATGAGAATAGGGTTTTATAATGAGGAACCCCCAAAATAGTGTAGGTAATTATTAGCCCCCAACAGTAGTTCTACGAGACTTGATACCTCGACCAGAAGATCCGAACCCACCTTCAGCCCCTGTAAGCTTAATGCCTGAGACCCGAACCCGAATCTCTGACTCGAGCACTTAAAACCGTGTTTCTCAGCCCTACATCTGTAATCCAGGGGCCTTAATTAGAATAGGGTTTTGGGGCCCATTATACTTTTGTTACAGTAAG
Source organism: Symbiodinium sp. CCMP2456 (assembly GCA_905221635.1). Classification (NCBI taxonomy): domain Eukaryota; class Dinophyceae; order Suessiales; family Symbiodiniaceae; genus Symbiodinium; species Symbiodinium sp. CCMP2456. The sequence continues at coordinate 50,418 of CAJNDV010033219.1, forward strand.
AAACGCCCAAAATAGTATAGGTAGTTATTTAGGCCCCTATATTAGGGTGGCCTGTACGAGATGTGCGAGCGTAAAGCCTGACTCAAGCACTTAAACCGTCTCTAAGCCCTATACATCTACACATTGAAGGAGTGGCTATCTAAAGTCCTGAGACCTGGCCCGAGCTTGTACCGCTACCGGAGCTGAAAAGGGAACAGGGTTTAAGGGTCCATGGGGGGCGGTTCAGCACTGTATGAGTTTACAGGGTTTAGGGTTTTAAGGTTTAGGGTTTAGGGACCTGTGAGAGAGAGAGGGTTTAGGGTTTAGGGGTCCAGGATTAGGAGTTTAGGATTTAGGGTTCTGGGAAGAGCATGTGGAAGAGTCAGCAGAGCATTTGGAGCTGAGCCCTGCCTACATGTAAGGGACGCGCTGGGGTTGATACACTGTAAATGTGTTTGCTTGCCTACGGCCTACGGCTTGAGATTTCAAGAGCTTGGGATTTCGGTTCTAAGGCTTGGGTTCAGAATTTCAGGCTTAGTGCTGTGGTCCAAGATTCTCGGCAAGATGTCGCTGAAAGCCCCCAAATTACCGAGACGCCCAGTAATACCTCATGGAGCCATTCCTCTGAACCCCACGTCAACACCCTCCTATAAGCCCTAAAGTCGAAACGTAAACCTAGTCAGCGAAGCGGGTGGGGCAAGACAAAGAACCCAAACTCGGAATGCCCTAAACCCTAACCCGTAAACCCTAAAAAGCCCAAGGTTGGGAGCCCTTACGAGATCTAGAAATCCTGAAGCCTAGAGATTTGAAAAAAAAACTGACACCCCAACATCACCGACGCAGACCCAACCAAAAAAGGCAAAAGCCCTGAAACCAGCACATCCACGCACCGCCAAATCCCTAAAACACCGTAACCCCCTTTCGAAATCTCCCCTCCAAGGTTGGTTGTTTTGCCCCCCTTAGAGTCAGGGTTTAGGGTTTCGGATTGTAGGGTCTCTTTGTAGGGCCTAGGGGAGAGATCCCCAGATGCCCCAGTTGAACTCGCAGGTGCATCTCCTGTTCCTCTCATAGCCATTCTCGTATTAATATTGCATAGTAATTAATGATGAGCATCGTAAAGGCCTTTATCGAGTAGCCTCATTATCAATGTTTTTGGTCATACAATAATGATACACAAAATAATAACAATATATCCCTTAGCCTTCTTCTTAGGCTCTTATTCTTGTTTTTGGTGTAGCTGGTACACGATCATTCGTTGCGAAAACCCTAAACCCTAAACCCTAAACCCTAAACCCTAAACCCTAAACCGTAGGAGCCCGAGCAGCTTCTCCAAAGGCTGAGGCGCGGGTCCGGCCCAGCGTCCCTTCGAAGCTACGCGCCTAGGGTATGTTATGTTCCAAAAACCTATGATATAATACAATTCAATATAACATTAGATATATATATATATATATAACAATAATAGTAATAATAATCATAATTAATAACTAATTAATAATAATAACAAAAATAATAATAATGATAATACAGTATGATCTATAGTACACTACAGTATAATAAGAATACAGTAGAATAAGATCGCATAATCTCGTATGGTACAGTATAACGGCTGATATAATATGACATGAAATAGTAGTATATACCATGATATAGTCCAGGGAAGCATAGTACAAGAAAGCAAGGAGTGCTGGGCTAAGAGTCTAGAGCTAACGTGTTTAAGGGAGAGGTCTACACTATGTTTGTGGGGGCTATGGGGTTTAGGTTTGGGGATGTAGAATCTAGAGCTACGGAGTTTCAGGGTAGATTGTGGGCTTAGATAAGGGGTCATGTTCCCCCATGCAGTTTCGTGTCTACCGGAGCCTTTAACCTTTGGGGTTCGTGCTTTCGGAGTCTGAGGCAGAAGTTCAAGCGGAGTCTCGCGCAGGGAACTGAATTTTTGAACAAAGCGCAGCTTCAGTTTTCATTCTCTTTGGGCATGAGCTCTTCTATCTTGCTTCGCTTTACTTCCACTTCTACGTAGGTGCTTCGAAGCCCCAAAACTCCAAGCCCTGTGCGAACCACATCTGGCAGACTCTGTGTCTTATCACCCTATGTCAAGATATGGTTTGGACTTCGGCTTCATAGTGAGCGAGAACTCTGACCATGTTCGAAATTCTATGGCCACGGTTCTGGTTCCGCAGATTTGTTTGTTCGTCATGGATATTATATCATGTGGTGTCGCGTCTTCTGCATTTGCAGGCCGCAATGGCCGAGAAAGTGGGTTCCACGTCCGCAGCACATAGTGAAGAACTGTCTGTTCACATTCGTAGCTTCACCTGAGCCCTAACATAGCGTCACTAGAGTTGGAGCGAGCCAGACTCATCACCTACCTCCACTGGCAGCCTGTCAGGGTCCACTTGTTGCAGAAATCCTAGCAGACATGTGAAATTGAGTCGCGCACATGGGGGTAGTCGAGTGACATGCACCCGCATCCGCATGTAACTGCATAACAACGCTACGCTTTAAATACCCTATCCCTGTGGCACTGTGTTTTCATGCCTTGCAGTACCTATTTTAGCACCTCCTTTCAGGCCCAAGTATTTACTGTATGGGTACATGGAGCACCTCCGGTGTACCTCCTCAAAACTCAGTGGAGTTCCTAAGTTCTCTAACGCCATGATGCGCGGCATCCTCCAGCTCACACCGTGGCTGAAGCAGGTGGTCATCTGGGGTTGCTTTTCGGGGCGTAGAGTATCACAGACTTGGCGCAATGTAAACTTCATACTATGTATCATATAACGTCACAAGTATAACTTAGTTTCATATTCACAGACAAACGCAACAGTCACTGAATGTATATCTGCATGTGTAGGTATGTGTCTATATACAGGTGTATATAGGTAGGTAGGTAGGTAGGTAGGTAGGTAGGTAGGTAGGTAGGCAGGCAGGCAGGCAGGCAGGCAGGCAGGCAGGTAGGTAGGTAGGTAGGTAGGTATCACCGCCTTCAGTTCTGCATGTTCGTGTGTTTCTGGTGTTGTACACAGGGCGTTCTTCTATGTTGCGCTCGTCTTGATCTGCTTCGAAACTCTGTGTCTGTTTCGAAACAACCCGGTAGCCCCAACCCATTGACCCAATCATTCTGGCCAAACGGACTTGGAAGGCCCCAACCCTGTAACCCATTAACCCAATCACTCTGGCCAAATAGACTTGGCAGGCCCCAACCTAATCCATTAATCCAATCATTCTGGCCAAATGGACTTTGGAGTAGGATCCATCCCGACTTGGGCAACTCATTGGGTTCATGGGTTACGGCTACAGCCTACTCCCAAGTCCATTTTGCCAAAATGCCTGGGTTAATGGGTCAACGGGTTCATGGGTTAATGGGTTGGGCTCCTGGCAGGCGCGTGTTTCGAAACATACGTTGTGCTCCGAAACGCACGCATGTTTATACTCCAGTCTTCAAGGCGCAAAGTAGGATCCTTAATCCAGGATATATTCACCAGGTCACATTGAACTATGTTGCCCTTTCTTACATAATGTTCAAGATGTACGACCCTCCCCTGCCCTGCTGCGGCTGAAGATGTTGCAAATGTATATGGCTGTCTTACTTATACCATCTGTATGCGTTCTACAATATACGAAACCAGACAGTAATCTACTGTAGACTTTGCTATAAGCTATAGACTACACTACAAACTATATTGCAAACTATACTATAGACCAGAGACTATACTCAGACTATACTATAGACCATCGATTTTACTAGAGACTGTACTATATGCTATACTAAAGACTATACGTTGAGCTCAAGGAAACACTATAAGACACACCATGCCATAGACTATGCTTTGTAGTATACTATATACTATGCTATATCTGTGTACTATATTGTATGCTACATTATATACTACCTTAAACTGTTACAGTTTACTATACTCTACTCTTCTGCTCTTTGTTTTACTTTACAAGTGCCACGTGAGACTCTGCGAATTACACACGATATAGTTAACATGATACATAAGCCCACGGAATGATATTCGATCATGCAGTGTTGCATATGTTAGTCTGCTAATCTGCTCTTGCAAACATTGTGTTGTGCTGTTTGGTGCTGCATTAGTTATTTTGAGTTAGACATAGACCACAATGGACCATAAATTATAAGATTACGTTACATGTGTTAACAAGAGCTTGGTTAGAGATTATGCCAACTCACTAAACATCTTAGTACGATGAACTATGATTCTTGACATTCTCATACTTTGCAATAGTAGGTTAAGACATGCCACGCTACGGCCGAGGATCTTAGACTTTATTGTGTCATATAGCGTTGTCTACTGTGTATTATCTTTGCAGATTACGTCGCATCCAAATGTTTACTGTACCATGCCAGATTAAATCATGTTGTATTGGAGCATACTCTGCTCTATCATGGATTATGTTATTGGGTACTATACGATACCCTATCAGTTTAAAGCATGATCCGTGATCCTTTACATCATTAGTTTTATTTTGCAAACATTAACCATGAATACTGTGTAGACTGTGTTATGGCATTATGAAAATGATTTCCATCCTGCTAGGTTACACTCTGTCTTATTTCATGTTCATTGTGTTGCGCGAAAGACTACAAATTTTAAATATATTGTTTTTATGTCTTCTGTACTGTGTATGTACCGAGTATTCTGGGATGTGTATTGGAATAAGTGGATTTATACCATACTTCGCGACATTCTGCCGCACATTACCTGATCTTGCATAATCTTGTCATATCTATACCGTCTTCTATGCCATATCAACCAGTATTGTGCTATATGTTTTTGTTAGTGTATTGCACCATCCTTTGCTGTCATACTGAAATGTTGAGTTTGACACTTGTTTACGTCGCAACCGGTAGCTTCGCAAACTGCGGTTACCTTCAGATGAACCATGCACCCATATAGGTATTGATGTATGTACATACAAGATATATATATATATATATACTTATTTATTTATTTATATTCAAGTTATCAGGGACAACCGCATGCACAATCACACGCACACACACACACACACACGCACCCGTCAAGCAGCAGGTATCGTTGTTCTGATGTTCCATACATGGGATCCCTCCCTTCCAGCTGAGACTTTTTTCATAATCTCATGGGTCTTGTAAGATGGTGTCGGACTATATACGGCCACTTCCCACGCCGTCATGGCTTGCAGGTGTCTTAAGCCGCAATAAGATGTTATATTGACATGGACTGCTTGTTTTGGCCATTTACCGTCAGAAACTTTGCGTGAAGAGTGTGTATCCAAAACGGAACTCTTGCGTAGAGCAAAAGACACAATGCAACAAAAGGTCCCTATTCTGCGAAGAGGAGAAGGATGCTGGCAACAGAGCGAGGCCTGAGAGCTTTGCGCTCACTTTTGCCGCCGACATCGTTTTTTTTTTGTTTTACGGTTTAGGGTTGAGGGTTTGCAAGCCCTGTCTTGCTGGCCATGTGTTTCTTCGGCGACAAGCAACCCTGCACCCGTTACTTCGGAGCTGAGGTTTCAGAGCTCTGGCCCTCGACTTCTTTTTCCGATTACAGGGAGCGTCTGTCTGTTTCGAGATGTCGAACTGCACCATGAGTTTTTGCGCATGCATCCTGGAATCATTCGCTGGTAAGCACAACGAGAAGTCTGTTCATGCAAGTGGGTTTGCAAGCACTGGCCGATAAAGCGGAGGAAGGTAAACCAAGATCAAGTGCAGCAGGGGAATTACGACAGACTAAGCGTACTTCACTCGTCAACTTGTGTGAGGTAAGGCGGCACCAAAGGAAAGCTGTCCTAGATGGTAGACTTCTGGTGACGACCACTGCAAAGGGCAAGGCCGAGGAAAGTTTGTCGATAGCACAGCTAAGTCCTGCGAACAGAAGTTCAGGCGTATCAGTTTCAGTGAAGCTAGAGTAGCAAGTGAATGTAAAGGAGAGGGTATGCGAATCAACCAAAGCCGAACAAGAAACGGGAAAGGACGACTGGGAAACACGCTTTGGAAGTACAGATCACGCATTGAGCCAAGTCAACGACGAAGCGAAGTAACGAAACGATGCACAAACACAGAGTCGAGCTTGATCACGGCAAGTCAAGCCGAATCGGGCCAAGTAGCACGCTACCGACAAGCACATCGCAGTGCATCGCACATGCAATGGAGCGCAGCTTGTATGAAACATAACCCAACAGTAGAGCAGGAGTGGGACAGCTGGCACTTCTTGTTCGGATGCTTCTTCGCTTGCGTGTTCTTGAACCTGCAGGCTTTTGAAGACAACAAAGCTGGAACGGTGCCCGAGTAGGAACAAAGAGGGAGGCCTTGTGAGGATTCAACAAGACTTCGAAAGCCTTAGGCTTCAGCTCTCGTCGTTCACTCATCGTAGCCTGGCTAGGGCTCATTTCGTGCAGACTTCAGAACTGTCCAATGTTGAGAGGTCCAATCATTCTTGCTGGTATTGTCAATCTGAGTATTGGTGTTGCTATACTGTAATTATGCGTGCTCTCAGTGCGTGCAAGTGTCAGTTCAGTCCTTCGTCGTGTTTGACACTGCCCGGAGCAGGCCAAGTGGGTTGTCTGCGGTGGGGTAGGATGGGATATGGCCACCGCATACACAGAACCCTCGCCCCCACCTGTGTGCACATGTCTTGCTACTGTCAGGTTGCAGCGTTGGTTTGATCAGATGCCGCGCATTTCACAGCTTTGTGAGCTGAAAAGTCCCGCCCGCCCTCCCTAGAAGGGGTAGGTGACGGTGCATGGACGGCTGGCGGATGCCAGCATTCGTGTGTGTTATCACTTATGGCCCAATGGCCGGAGATTTACTTGACAGGGACGGACGGGGCGGGCATGTGTCGTATGGTTTCTAGTGTGCGCTACAGGTGCATTGAGGGTTGCAGCCGAAGGCATTGAAGATCCTAGCTGGCGAAACCTAGCAGTACATCCTAACTTGTCCATATCCAAACCCGAAGACAAATTCACAATGCGTAAGACGCGTGAGGCTCGCAGGCCACGATCCGTCACGGAGCTGGCGCGGCCGGAGAAGGCCGTGCTGTTTGATCTTTGCGGGCTGGTGTCAGAGTCTACAGACTCTAAGCGCTTCTTAGCTGGGATTGAGTTTTTGCGGCTTGGGGTCTCTGGAATGTGCCCGTGCATCATTAGAGTTTTAGTACATTGAAGGTTACTCAGTACCACAGCCCTCTTACAATTAAGCGGATCGACGACCTGCTAATCTTCGTTATCGCAAAAGCCATATCATGTTCATCCGACGCCAACGAGACAGCAAGTGTCCAACATATGCAGGTCATGTGCCATGTGTTCGGCTTTCCTCCTTAGTGTACGCAGCAACGACGAACTCCGAAATGCGGTGGTTTTGGTATGAACCCTGCCTAAACCCTACTAAAGCCCTAAACCTGAAAAGCTCTAAATGGCTCCGAAAGTCATGTCATGCGTTTGGGATGCTTCGGCGCATCGTTCCATGTTCAGCCCCTTCTAAACTTTTCTTAATCGGGCATTATTACGCCTGGTAGGCTGCGCCTGCTGTCTCTGATCACTATGGAAAGCAATAATGAGTTTGCTTCGGTGGTAGCAGTACTGCCGCGTAGGATTCGGAGTCCTTCCTGGTCTGGTTTCGAGCCTCTCAGAGGTCATGGGAGACGAATCCAAGGGAGCTTTCGGTCGGCGTGTGGCAGCGCTCGGGCCGCTCATGGCTTCGCGGGTTTAGGGTTGAGCGGTTCATGAGTTCATGAGCTTGTTCATGTGCCTTGTCGGTGTGTCCTTCAGTGTGCTTGTTTGTTGCCTTTTCATCCGAAGTTGCGTGTGGTTTGATTATTTTTCGTTTGTGGGACTTCTATCCTGTCTGTCCGGGTCTAGCTGCTAGTTGGTCTTGTGTTTCTGTGTTTTTGCCGCTGTTTCCCTGGTCTTCTGTCATCAGCAGGTGCTTGTTCGCAGCGCGTCGTGCATTCGGCATGTGACTGCACGGTGCAGATCCCCAAAGCAGAGTCTCGGAACCTGCATATCCCAAGTCTAACCGATGCAGCAAACGAGTGAAGCCCCAAGCCGGGAATAGTCAACGCCTAAGACGCTGCTTCGTTAAGGGTTTAGGGTGACTGTGACTTATCGTGATTAGAGGTCCATCTGCGACTTGGTATTTTCAGAAGACTGCGAGCAAGAGGTAACGAGATGGGAAGATGAATGAGTGGGTATGATGCCTCTACTGCAGTATCGAGACGTGCCGACCATCTAGGCAAAGGTTTCCGGTAAGGTTTCGGTTTCAGACCTGCAAAACACCTCCGCGAGAAGCTCAACCCTTTGTGGTCTCTGGGTATGACCCAGGTAGCAGTGGCTTTCAGCACCGTGCTGGCACGCCCACGTCGTGCTATGGCTCTATCAGTGGCCACTGCAACGGACCCGCGCATTCATTTTTTCGGAGCTTCAAGTTAGTATCTTCTTTTGTGTGGCTGCGAAGTCGAGCACTGTACGGCTTCCCAGAGAAGTCCCTTGTGTTGTGGTTCCGCAAACGATCATGCCGAAGCACCGAGATGGCGAGTTGCGGAATCTCTCGGTTCGCGACGTTCGGGAACGGGAGGTCGTTCTGTGTGTGGACTATAGAGGCTTTGCAGAGGAAGTTTGAGATGATAGTTTCCGGGGCTAAGATTGGAACGGCGTGAATTATAAGGTCGTGCATTTGGGGTCGAAGGTCTTGAACTTTCAGCTTGGCCATAAACTCCAACAATTACTAGTCCTCGTCTGGGTACTTTTAAAAACCAATCCCTCAACCTCAAGCCCTTTGCTTGACGTGGCTTGCGATGCTTCTCCAAGAAGCCCTCAGAAAAGAAGCGGTGCAGGAAGACGAGGTGGTGAATGTCGTTGATGGCGACACAGCATCTCAATGGCAGCCCCAGTTTTGAATCTCACAGCCAGGACAAGCTCGTCCGCAGGACTTTCTGGCGGTCTAAGGTTGAAGGATTAGGTTCTAGGCTTAGGGATGAGGGTCTGGAAAACTGTATATCACGGAACGACTAAACTTTAAATCTTCTGCTGCGTCCGAAGGTAAAGCTGAAGCAAGCTGGCCGCTGCCGACTCATCGGTGTAAACACCCCGGAGACGGTGGCTCCGAGGTCTGGGACCCGGCTTCAAGAGTACTTGAAGCCAGAAGGGGATTTTGGGCTGTTTGTGTTCTTGCCTTGAATTTTGAGATATATTGGTCCATGTGCGACACGACTGGTCTGGGATGAAGCATGGCAGAGTCGATCTTCAAGGCTAGACAATACGCACCGTCTTTTCTGAAGTCTTTCTCCTACGGCCGGCCTCGAACCCACTTCCTCCGACGTCGCCCTACCGCTTGCGCAAAGCCTGTTGTGCCGTCTAAACCATGAAGAGCATGTATACCCACATGGTCCGTCGTAAGCAAGTCTGAGCGAGGCACACAGCCAGTTGTCGCGCAGGCAGAAGGAAGGTGCCCCGCCCGACTGCTATGGGCCAGAGGCATCGGCTCTGACGAAGGGCCTGTTGCTAGGCTGCACGTGAGCCCTTTGGGCTTGATGATGTGAGGTCACACAGTCGATCCTTAGTCCAGGCTGTAGGCAAGGAATAGTCAAGATCACGTACTTGTATGTTACAGGGCAAAGCAAAATTCATCTTCCAAAAGCAGTTGACGTTATAAAGACGGTCACCAGCCAGCGTGAAACCATTGTTCTGCTTAGCGCCTCCATGAGTCCTGCCTCCCAGTGCCTCATCAATCAATGAAAACTGCCAAGTCAGAAGCCCGCGAAAGATTACAAGCCATGAGGCCCGCACGGCGCTTGGTACACTCACATGAAGCGTCACATCTTTGAACATGTGAGACTGTTTCTGTCGAGGCTACCACCGGGCAGCAAGGTTCGGATCGAGTTCGATGTGGAGCCCACGGACAAGTATGGCCGACAACTCGTATATGTTTACAGGCATCTATAGTGCTGCATCCGACCTCAAGAAACACTTTTCCGTGTAGCTCTCTGAGCCAGATCACAGATAAAAATAAACTGAACCGCTTGGCTTTACAACTTGTTGTGGGCACGGCATAAGACCGTATTGGTTGACATCCAATATCAGTGTTCATCAAAGAGCTACGGGTGAGGCTCTAGCGGGTCGCGGCAGGAGCGTAGACAGTTTGACCAGGATGTCTGCCTTTGCCGTACCTTTTTGTGTCGTGCTTTTGTTCTCAGATGCCCGAATCCGTCAAACCTTGATCAGTGACAGCTGGTCGAGGGCGACCGACGGCCTCTTCATCAACGGCGAGTTGGTAAAGAAGGGGGCCGCAAGGCATGCCGTGTTACTGGGGACTTCGGGCTTTTGGAACTTGTTCAAGCGGCTTTGAATCGAAGTGCGTAGCTCTCGGTGTTGAGCGTTGTCTCTCTGTGGAGCGTTTTTTGTTTGCAGGCTTTGTTTCTACTGTAGCTTTTGTTGTCATTGTGTGTGTGTGAACCCCACCGAGGCGCTTGTGGAGTATTGCGTCACAGATCTTTTGCGCTCGGGGGAAATCGACTTTAAAGGTAGGTTAGATTAGTACTCGCTAAAAGCCCCATTGAGCTGTAAAGCTTCGAGCCTGCAAGCCCTACACCATCCAATTTGTCGGCAGCAGGCGCCTGCGGGTTCCTCCGAATGTGCGGTACGACGACTTCTTCACAAAGCTGGACGGGATTCCCATGCAGCACTCTGACATACTCAGAGGTTCCATTTCCTGTCAACAAATATCCTCAGACTTTGGAAGAATTTGCAACTTGGCCGAAGGGAACCGTCCAGGGCGAGTCGCGATTAACCTGAGCAGAAGACGCTTAGAGGGGAGCATGGTTTGGCAGAATGCGATCTATCCTACCTTAAGAACCCAAAACCTACTTTTTTATAGGAGGGTTTACAATAAGAACCTACAAAAAAGTGGGTTTTGGGTTCTTAAGGTATAGGTTACTTGTGTCAGCCCCCGGCGGCCCTTGACCTCTATCAGACTGAACCCTAAACCCTAAACCCTAAACCCTAAACCCTAAACCCTAAACCCTAAACTGAACATGGGCGTACATGCGTTTGCAGAAGCCCAAGGCTCCCTTGGGATTTATCGCGCCGCAGTCCGACAAGATAGTTTAGGCTCTGGGGCCTTAGGGCTCAGGACCCTATACCCTAAGGGTCCCTGCACCCAAATAGTATGTACTTTGGCCCCGAAGTACCAAAATAGGGAATACTTTAAGGCCAAAGTATATACTTTTTGGGCACATGGACCCTTAGGGATAGATAACCCCTATCCTAAAACCCTACGGTGAGGAGACGGATGCGCGTGCGGCTCGCGTCGGGTTGTGCCTTAGTTGCTGTGGCTTCAGGTCGAAGAGTTCGGGCTCAGGGACCGGGGTTGGAGATTACAGGTATAGGTTTATAGGGTCTAGGGATTTAGGGTTTAGGATTGAGGTAGGATGTAGGGAACTTATTAGAGGTTAGGGTTGGGGGTTTGGGTCGCGAATTAAATAGCTGCAGACTTCGAGTTGCTGAACTCGGATGGCCGAGGGTTTCTGATGCCTGCCCACGCTTTCAGTTATGGGTTATAGGGTTCAGTTCGGGTGCAGGGTTCAGGATTTGTTCGATTTCATTAGCCTCAGAATCCTGTGCAGGTTCCATGGTCGAAAGTTGTGGCCCTTCAAGGTATGAAGTTGAATCCGAAGCAGGCCTGCAGCGAAGCACTCATAATGAATCGGGGGTCAGGTCGTGTATCTCGAACAATGATGCGGCACTTTTGTCGGTTACGGCCTGCATGATCACACTCAGAGTGTGTCAGTTTCATCGAAACTACTCCTA
>CAJNDV010033219.1:64698-69530 GCA_905221635.1 Symbiodinium sp. CCMP2456
TTACTAGTACTACTACTACTACTACTACTACTTGAAATACTGCTGCTGCTACCTCTACTGCTATGCCTACTGCTACTACCACCATCACCACCACCGCCGCCGCCACCGCTCGTGTATTACTACGCGGTATGGGGGCGACAACGGCCACTCGGTCTTGTTCCCGCGTATGCAATACTCCGCATCAGCTTGCTTTCACTTGCACAAGCGTCCCTAATCCAGCCAAGCAGCTCGCAGACTGAACCTCACGATCATGAACATGATCATCATCATTACCATCATCATCGTCAGCATCATCGAGACTATTCAGTTGGCACAGTAGTATCGCCACTAAGGCTTGAAGGCCTGGAGCAGGCTGTTTGCACGACTCTGCCGGAAGTTCAGGTGGAGTTTCTGCTGCTGCAGACTGAGTGCAACAGCATAAGGGGACATCGAAGTGTCGGTTTTGGGGTTCATCACTTCCTGTCTCGTGCGTCGAGAGTTGACTTACAGTTGCGTCTCCCCAAACTAGGTTGTTAACGTGTGTATGTACTATGTACCTTCACCTGCTATACACTACATGAATATGCTCTTTGGCTGGTTATGTTGGTTATGGAGCTGAGTTCCCCGTCTGAAACCCGAAGCGGCACTGCTCCTTCAAAGCGGTTCATTTTGCAACTTGTGTCTTCGGAACCTTGAGATCAGTAGATTGAAGATTCATAAGTTGGTCACAACATCAGTATTCAGTATTCAGCCCAGGTTGCGCCTGAAGCCCTTTGTCGAAGATGCCCTTGACACCCTTTTTCCGTCCCCGCGCTTCCTTCGCCTGCTGTGCCATCCGGGTGATGCTGGAGCAGCGCGTCTGTTTTCCAGAACTTGCGCGCAGAAGCTTTTTCGGTGTTACTGTGTGAATCTCGATTCTTTGTGTGTGCTAGATGATGGTGGGTGGGTGTTTCCTTTAATGCATCAGATCAACTCGGGTCAGCCAGCCGTGAAGCCGAAGCAGGAACTGAGTGTTGTTGTGGGTGTTGTTTCTTACTTAAACCCTAAACTCTCTGGATTGTCCGCGTGTGAGCTCCGAAACCCTAAACCTTAAGCCACTTATCGTTAACTTCATAGGAGGGAAAAACCGCATAAGTCTGTTGCATGGAAGTACAAGACCTCAACAAGACAATGTCGGCACGGATCATTTAACAACACAGGGCTGTGAGGCCCGAGCATCCGGGTCTCGGGTTGAGAAGTCAACGCCCGAAAGCCCGCAGCTTTCGCCTCCTCCCAGCAGTTTAGCACCGAAATCCACCACCAGGGTGTCCCATTTACCCCTAGGCCCTAAATCCTATAATTAAACCCTACACTTCGTCCCAGGTGCCCATCCATGAGGCCATTCAACGAGCACAAGCGTGTGGAGAGCCACCCGAGGCTGTGCTTTTGGCGGTCCCCACGGCCGCATCTGTGACTTTTGGCTTAGGGCCTTAAGGTGTGGGTTCGGGGTTTAGGCTTAGTGACCTCTTTCGCTTCTTGGTGTCGTTGTTGGTATAGAACCGAATACTAGAACAGCAAAGACTATACTGTACTGTACAAGGCTTGCCATCATCTCCTCCCCCTTGCTTGTGCACAATCTTCTCGTCTTTAGTATCATTGTCATGTGTAGTCTTATCAAGATGCTTTTTACAGTAGCACTTGCGAGTATTGCCGTTGGGGCTGTCTGCAATACATGTGAGCATGTGGAGTGAACTTAACCTGAGGTTTGTGTTTACAGTTCCGAGGCCCTTACAAAACCTTTCAAACTCGCCTGCCTGCAAAAGGTTGGCCCAGAGGGTGGATGGGTGGACTACGAAGTAGAGATGTTCCGGAAGCACGGCTTTGTGCAGGCGCGGGCAGGGTATTAATTCAGCTCCAGGGCAGCTCTCCGACCTTAGAGCACGACAAAACCCTACAAACCGAATGAAACTCTTACTAGTAGAAGGCCCGTACACATAAAATCACCAAACCCTATGCGGCTTAAACTGTTTGACTTTGACCTCTGAAGCTTTTCTTCAGGTCTCCTTGGGCAGCCGAATCCTGACCACGGATGTGGCGTTGGTGTCTCTGGTCGCCCTGACCGTGGATAGCCTCGCACGAGTGGCTCCACAGAAGGCATGGTACATGGCCAAGCAACAGCACTTAAAATCAAATTGTCGCAAAATATGGCCCTCAATCTTAAGTCCATATTCTACCACACTCACTTGAAATGCCCGACAGGCACACCGGACTTTGCCTGCAAGGGCTGCAGATGCGTTGGCTCGTTTGGTACCGTGCTGCTAGCTTCTTGCTACCTGGTGCAGCGGGAGAAAAAGAAGCGAAAGGAAAGCATCCAGAAGTGTCCGGATGCCGGGCCACATCGACCCGTCGACGGGTCCGTCACTTAAGCCTTCCAGGCCTCGTGATAAGTTTCCCCTCAACTTTGAGCAACGGAATCAGAAGTCACCGCAAACCCCGGAGCCCTGTGGAAACTCAAGCTTGCCCCTTGATGGATAGCAGGAAAGAAACACAAGCCCGGCGCGGCGAGACAGTAGAAAAAGTCTCTTCTCTGACCAATCGAAATCGGTGGGGTTACCCGAATCGACGATGGTCTCCAGACCGCAGTCTCCTACATAGCCAGTCTCTTGTAGCTTCTGGCAATGCAATGTTTACCACGGGGTGGACAGCGGGTTCCTGTTTATAGCGCAAGTACTATGAAGGACCCCGTGTGAATCTGACGACCCTAGAGCTTAGCCGCGGGATGTGTCAAAGTCCATAGCCGCAAGTGTTCCTACACGACTCCTTCGTGCCCCTGCCTTTACCCTGGACCCCATCCCTTTGTTTGGGTGTAGGTCTTAAGAATCGCATTCAACAGGCAAGCTGTCTACGAAGCAAAAGGAGAAGCCCAAATCTGCAGGGCTTGTGGCCCTTTCACGCAGTCTCATTTCCTTCAAACATCGTCAAGACCGCGAGTATCAGTATCTTCCACAGAGGCTGCATGACTTGTAGAGCTTGAGTGCTACTCCGGAAGTTTTTTTAAGCATGGAGACCGAGTCCAGTCTAGTGCAGGAGCTGAAGAAAACCACCTGCAGAGATTTTTCCAGCTACCAGGAGGCGAAGGCGGGCTGGGCGAGGGGGTGTTCCCACGGCATGCATACAATGTATAGTTTACGTATGTGTAATTGTATGTATGGCTCCTTGTTTGTATGCATGAATGTCGTCTGTATGCGTGTTATACATATTGCATGCCTCGGTTGTCCTTCTTGACATGCACACACCCTCTCGCAAACAGAGGTCTCCCTGAATATTCAGCGTGATATGCATCTGCATCTCTATGAGTACTATGTTCACCGTTGACATTGGTGCAAACATTGTTTAGATTTGCTTATCAGTCTCTTCCCCGTGAGCTTCCCGTATGAGTCGAGGAACGCCGCGTCAAACCTGCCCAAAACAGCAGTGGGGAGAGGTGTTGGCTTGGCCTGCCCTCTTTATCCGACATCCCAGGCCTGGTTTGACAAGTACTTTTCCCAGTACGGTGATGTGGCCGGCCTGGACGGCGACAAAGATGGCAAGCCGTGTGAGAAGCTTCTGAGAAGCAAGTGAGGCTTGTTCTTAGTCAAGGTCCTGTTCTGGGAGACCTAAACCGGCCAAGGTAAACGGTGTTAGGCCTGCTTTCAAGATCGGTATTTACAAGTCTGGCGATTGTTGACCATTTCTCGTGTGCACATGCTTAAACCTTAGCTCCTTTTGGGCTATGGGAGTTGTTCCTTTGGACCCTCAGCATCACTTTTTCCACATCGTCTCGCCGCAGCCACGGACATCGTACGGCTGCGGAGAAAAGATGCCTCCACCGGTGTCTTGGTTTGATAAGCTCGGCTCCAAGGCCAGACAAGGCCAAGCTTCCGCATTATGTATCATAAATGATCTTATATCATATGTTAAATGCTTTGTATTATAAGAACATCACAAATTACAAATGAGCCTAAGGTCTTGCGAACGCAGACGTCAGGTCAGCTGTCACTGACACTCAACACGCCAAGCCGCAAGTTCCACATCGCCATGGCAAGTGGCTACCTGTCCATTACACATGATGTTTCAGATGTTAAGTTCGTGCTCAACCACAATAGTATTCTCTTCTTTTCATCAACCCCAAAGCTCACAGTAGAAGAACATTCCGTTTATACATATATATATATATATGCATACATATACATTTGGGGTATACTATTTATACATATATATGTATATATATATATATATACATAGAGAGAGAGAGTATACCCCAAATATCCCCTCGCCTGCCTTGTGCGAGACTGAGAGTCGAAATGTCCCCTTATAGCCCCCTATATAGTCATAGTATGTTATACTCCAAAACATCCAGACTCTGTTAACCCAAAGCCCATCATGCTTCAGGCAGCTGCTTAGCTGGAAGGCTCTGCCGCTCAATGAGCTGCCAGGAGCTCGGTGATGTGGTTTAGGGTTTAGGCTTAGTGGTGCGCTTTAGGACTTTAGACAGAATAGGCCGTCAGGACACTTTGGGTAACATTTCTTTCGCTTGTTGCTGTCATTCGCCCCGGGTGTTGCTCCATACATGTGTTTTTTCTCGATTCTGATGTGCAGTCATTATGCCTCTCGCAAGTGTTAGTTAGGGCAGCTGCCACGATTTAACATTGATAGTCCTCGGACTCCGGCTGGCAACTGTTTTGCAACATTGCTGACAGCTACCAAGCTGGACCATGCTGCATTTATCAATATTATCTGCCAAAGGCGAAAGACTGCTTGTGCTTGGACGAACTAGTCCAGCCACCACTGCCACCAAGACTGCTTCTTTGGTGCTCCTGCTGCCGCTGCTGCTG
>CAJNDV010033219.1:73402-98804 GCA_905221635.1 Symbiodinium sp. CCMP2456
TAGTACAATATACCCCAAAGCCCTATGCTAATTATTGAGGCCCCTACATTAGGGTTTCGGGCTGTCCGATTTAGCGGTCCTCATGAAAGGATCAAGACTGCATCAGACGAAGAGTCCAACTCCGTGCTTTTGAAACCTGGCGTCGGTTGGAATAGAGACTCATCAGCTCATTCCGCAGTAGTCGCAAACAGTATACCTATCACGTTCATAATTAGGAATCCTGGTTGCGAACGACAGCCATGTAAGCATGCACAACCAACTGCAAGACCCTAGCAGGCCAAAGGACCCTATAAAGCTAACTCCATCATGAACTTGCAACTGTGGCGTTCATTCCTCCTTCCCGAATCGCAGAAAGACCTTTTGCCTTGAGTCCTTCGAGGTCACCTCAACGACTCAAAAGTTATCTTGCGTTTGAGGCGCTCAAGCCTTGCACAATCCTACCACCTCGAAATCCAAACTCTCAAATTATTTAAGAGCATTTTCAGGACCTGATCAACAAAGCCCTAGACGCGAAAAATCCCCACAAGGCTCCTTTCAAAGGCTGCTTGGCATCTCCGACACTACGGAAATATTCAACATGACAACCGTATACATCGCAAATGCAAGTGAAGAATCACACATCCAATGCACTGCGAATGCATCCCCAAAGGCCTTTTGGAGCATCAAGCTCCCCAAATCTGGCTTTCGTGAAATCTGAAATCCAAGAAGCCATGTAAGTTGTGAAATTCGCTGGGGCCCTGTCTGACGACGCGATGTCCCAACGTAGGCCCCAACTGGCTGTCAGTAGCACGTTTCACGAACGACCAGGTAGGACGGGAAGTCGGTCTTCAAGCAGAGCGTGGCACTCAGCTCACGGTCAAACCCAACTTGAAGTGGCACGGCAAAGCGGGACCAGATGGTTTTTCCCTGGTTTTCGGCTGCAGGATTGTCCGATCTTCGGCGGTTACTGTACTGTTCCTGCATATGATATAGTTATATTATATAAGTTATATTATTTCATGATTATATATATATATATATATATGTGTGTGTGTAGTATTATATATAATATTATATGATAGAAAACAGTATATGATCGCAGCGTTTGCAACCGGAGGCTCGCCTCGGCAGCGGTCTCAGTTTCGATGCCACCGCTACGCCGACATGACACATTCCTACATGATGTTGTGAATTGAGTTTTAGATGAAGCACAAAGTTGTGATGCCGCGAGCTGCATTAATTATGCAGTTGGATTGAGTTGATAGATTTGAGCGGCGGCATGTCAAAGAAAGACTGCAACTGTGCCTTCAGGTGTCCGGCTTGCCTCAAGAGGCCTTCGGTACCATGACGCGACAGGCCATTTTCAGCTGATATCTCATGCCTTACTGCAGGGGGGGGGGGGGCAGGACGGGCAAAATATTCATTCACAACGCAGAGGGCGGTAACATAATTCCATTGTTTGTGGCTTGTGGTTTGTTGAAGCCATGTGTGCTTTCAACAATTCTTCCGCTGTTACACGTCATAAGCTCCCATAATCTTCCAGCCCCCGTCGTTGCAATGGCTTCCCGATTGCTTCCAGCCACCATGGTGCTGCCGGCTATTGCGGTGTCCAATCCAGAAGGAGCTGGTGGAGAACATCAAGAAGGTCTTGCTGTGGAAGGACGTGGTCGAAACGTTCAGAGCCTGCATTTGTTGAGCAAGTTCGTCGCTTGAGTTTGCTAGGAGTTGCCGCTGGAAGACCTGCAAGACGAATGTTTGCAGCTTTCTCTTTCCTGGAAGGTTGGTCAGGCCTGTGCATCAGTTTGGTTGTTCTCGCGTCAAGATGTACATGTACGTTTGTGGAGACATCGTTTCTTGATGCATGTTTCCATGGGCCATAGGGAAGTTGTTTTGTAGTGTAAACGACACAGGGCCGCAGCTTTGGAATTTCGCATTCGGAGCAGCATATTGAGCGAGTTTGGCCCGGTACACAATAGCGGCATGTTGCAGGCTTCTGCGACTGTTCGAATCGTTTCGAGCCGCAGGGTGTGGGCTCTATGGGGTTGGAAGGTTCAGGCAGCTCTTCAAGGGTTCAAGAGTCAGAGCCGGACAGTTCTCTGTTTGAGGTCAGTTTTATGTTGGATGGTAGTATGGCTCTACCGTGCGCCAGATTCCACATGCTTTGTGTTGTGGGTTGGGTTTCATTCAGACTCCTCAGCGTCCTTTCTCAAGTGCAGCATCGCCGGGCCATCGGCAATCTAGCTGAGCGCTTAGGCGCACAGCAAACTTCGTTCAACTGCCATGTCGGTTGCATGTACAGCCACACCTGCGGAGGTCGCGATCAATCATGTGAAAGAATTGGCGACGCAGCGTAGACAGCGAGCAGCAGGAACATTAGCGGAGCTTTTCGAAATGAGTGCTCTGCCTTCAGACACGGTGGGGAAGCTGACTTCTGCGCTGCAGGCTCATGGAAGAGTTGCAATTCATTTTCATCCAGACCGACTTGTGAAAGGTGGGGAGACGGTAGCCGGATCCTTGTTGGCCACAGGCTGCATCCAGAGCCAGTTCGAGTCGCAGATTTCCAACGGTAGAGTAGATTCTGCACCAGGCGGGAAGCGAGACCAGTGGGAAAATCGATTGTTCGGTGGGGCCTATGAGCAAGCGCCTCCCAGCTTGCGTCCAAAATATGGCGCCTTGTTTCTTCTCGGGCAGTCAGACGGCCCTGCGCCCCGCTTTGGCTCTTGTTACTTTCTGCTTTCCCCTGATGCAACCAAGCGAGCTACCTTCTGTTACGGCGACTCGCATTTAGATCCGCCCGCTCGCGGAACTTACGAGGTTTGGGAGGATATCCTCTCAGAACTGTTCCAGGAGAGCTTCACGAGAGACGGAGCATTGGGCATCGGCTTGCGTCCTCCGGCGCTCGCCAGTCGCATCTTGGATGTTCTTCATGCGCCTCTCAGCGACAAGTGGAGCTTCCCAGCCGCAAGGAACCTCGACCATTACATCGAAGCCCAAGTACATGGCCAGCTTGATTTGGGACCAGATGTGGATGCCATAGTCGCTGATCCATCGTTCAAAGATAGCTCGATCGGTGCTCAATTGCAGAGCATGGCTAGCCAGTACGGCATGCTTCTCCATTGGCATGCTGGGTCGCAGTTGTCGGTCGACGAGGTCCCGAACGACTTCCGAGGGCCCCGCATGCCGGAGCTCGCACGCATAGTTGCGCCAAAGGGCATGCTGACGCCAGCATTAGTAGGGGCCGCTGCTCGCCGAGCAGCCGAAGACAAGGCCGAGCAAGCAGACTTAGGCCATCCAGAAAAAGCACTGCAAGAACTCAAACTGTTGTGGCACGTCCTACTCCGCTATGGCTCTACTCAAGCACCGTGGGAATGAATGCCTCGGGTCGGGCTGCCATCCTGCCATGGTGTGTTGAACCCCGCCCATATTCACAGGCCTCCCAAAACAAACCGCCCGTGCGCCTTTTAATCGGGGCTGCAGGGCAGCGACTCAGCAACGGATCGTGTACAGTGTACAGCAACAGTATCCCATGGCTCTTTGTTTGCGAGGACCGGCGCTATTGAACAGGCGAGTTCGCACCGCTCACGCCTAGTACTAGCAGTTTGATATTCAACGATCTCTGCACTCCGACATCAAACTAAATTCGGTGGTAGCACTGGGGTCGTTCCACCAGGGCTGGGACGCTTTCGGATGGTATATCGTTGGGGCCTGGTATTTACCCGTAGAATTTAAACTTTAAAACCTGCCCAGTCAGCAGTTATGTTGGCCATTGCGCCTGGAAATCACAGGGCCGGGGCTGTGGCAATTTGCAGGAAGGCATCTCCGTTCAGCAGCAGCACCAAGCGCTGCTGGAACGATTGGCCCCAGTCTAAGTCGTCAGATCGCAGCGGGGGCTTAGGGCTTAGGGTTTAGAGGAAGTTCGGGTGCCTGTTCATGCCTCACTCACGTTTGACATGCAAGGCCGCAGCTCAGCCAGATAAGGTGACATCAACTTCAATACATGCAGTAATGATTTTGCAGTACGAGACATGTGAATATGTAATATACGGGTGTACATACATAAAGATACACATAACAGGGCACAATAGAATGCAATGTCATGCAATACAATAACTCAGTAGAACCTTGTAAATCTGTATCCATGTCTGTGTACATGTCCATGTGCATGTATGTCTACATGCATGCATGCCTGTAAGTAAGTAAGTAAGTAAGTAAGTAAGTAAGTAAGTAAGTAAGTAAGTAAGTAAAGTAAGTAAAGTAAGTAAAGTAAGTAAAGTAAGTAAAGTAAGTAAAGTAAGTAAAGTATGTATGTATGTATGTATGTATGTATGTATGTATGTATGTATGTATGTATGTATGTATGTATGTACATACTTGCAGAGACAAAAACGTGCGCGCACACAAGCAGACACACACACACACACAGACACGCTCAGGTTAAGCATGTTCTGCCACTCATGGAAGACGCACAGGTCATGGCGACATGCGCAAGAGCTGCGAACTCGGGAACCCGAGATTTTGCAGGTTCGGAATTTGACGAATAAGATTTTCACTAACTTTTCGCATTGTTTCATTTACTTCACGCATGCAGACTGACAGGAACAGGTTCGGGTGTCACAACCCGAATGTGCCGGCTTGTTACACATCATCGGAAGTTATTGGGCTGCCTGAGCGTGAAATAGCACCTCCGACTGTATTGTGTTGCATGTCATGTGACGCCCGCTTTCCGTCAAACCGTACTTAGCGATGAATGTTTTGAGTTCATTGATAACACAAAGCCCACTATTTACTAAAGCCCTCGAGTCCACAGCGCGACGGATGCAGTGCGTCTTGTGAAGGGGACCCGCAACTCTCCCAATCCGCTATCAGAAACTATCCTATTTAGATTTGGAAGCTCTCGCAACATAAGACGGGAATGCCGAACAACCACTCGACATTGTCCGACAAGCTGAAGCTCAAGCACAGAACCTTGGCGGAACAAACAGCTTTTGTATACACAAGACCTCGACGCATCTGCAAACTCCCTACCAAACCCAGCCGCACATGTAAACCACTAACCTAAGCCGCATGCCCTAAAACTCTTTGTCACGCCATGTGCCACTGCCCGTCTGTGGGCAGCCGGCTGTTGGCACCGACGCCAAGCGATGGCGGGCTCTCGGAGCATGCTGTTGAGGCCATATTTTTGTTTGCTGTGTGAAAGGGTCCGTAGATCTTTATGTTACAGGTACCTGGAAGGCAATATACCTGCAGAAATGTTTAAGGTCTTGATTCTACGGCGTGTAGAATGCAGGCCTGCTGATTTGAGTTTGCTCTCTATGTTCTTCAATTCTGGCAAGGGCCTCGTGATTCCGACCAGCATTGCTTCTGTTGCTGCTGTTGCACTACACCTGCCCGTCAACCCTTAAGAGCAAAACGGCTACCACTGCAACAAAAACATCATCAACAGCTGCTGCAATCTGTCTCTGCGGGGCCATGCAGGATTTGTGCCTTGCACGGTGAGGTTGATGCCAAGAGTAACGAATGCATCATCTCGGATTCTTCGATATGTGAACAAACGACTGGCACCTGCTTTATTTGTGAGACACACGGACCGTAAACCCGAAAGTAGCATCTGAAGCATCATTGATATTGCTATTGTTGTTGTTGTTGTTGTTTGCAATCGAACCAACTTAAAGCCGAAATCAGGTTCTACCTCCGAGTGTTGCTGTTCTTCCCCTTCCCAATCTACACGGCGATCTTCACGACAGACAGCAGCCCGACAGAATCTTTTTTTACAGGGGTGTGGCGGTTCAGCTCTGAGTTTGTAGCATACACGGCCATTGCCACAGTGCGCTTGGTTTGCCGTGGCTGGATGCCGAGCTTCGGCGAGTTCTGCTTCCAACGGTTTTTGTTTATGAACCCGTTGTGGGCAAAGCTCCAAGTCGGAAACTGGAGCCTTAGGCAGGCGGCATCATTCGGCGCGAGGCTGCCCTAAAGTTAAGACGCATAGGTTGGGGTGTACGGTCCCTGTAAGGGTTCAGGGTAAGCATTGCTTACACGCTGGAGGCATCTCGGGTCCGTCGGACCACTTTCTGCCATGACACCAGCCGCACCACATAGGATGCGGACGTGACTAAGCATCCATGGTGAGCAGATCCCCCGACTCTGTTAATCCATCATGTTATGCACGTTGTCCATCAAACTTGTGGTGTACATATGTACACATTGAATGTACACATAGTTCATGTAACCGGGGACCGTTTGGGGCCTAGGGTGTGTTCGAGTTTAGGGTGTGGGAGGGTAGATGATGGGAACATGAACCACCACGTGTTTCGACAGGGTTTTGCGGCTTGCGGTTGAAGGATACGACCCAAAGGGATGGATTTTGTGGAGGTACTCTGATATTCTCACTGGCAGCGCTGTCAGTGCTGGCCATTCCGCTCCATTTCTACTGGATGCGGTGGCCTGGTGGCAAGCACTGTTGCACACTTCGGATCCCGCAAGGTCTAGACAGTTTAAGAGGACTTGCCCAATTTACATGCAGAAGTACTCCTGTTTCCGACATCGTCCTATTGTTGATCGTAGGTAGTATCGCGATCGGCAGCAAACGAGTTTGCAGCCATGAATCCTGCCGACATATCGGTTGAAAGGCCTTGAGCCCTCAGTTTCCCAGGCACTATAATTGTTGTGTTTGTTGGTTCATCTCGCGCTTGGAAGGAAACGATACGGGCCGTTCATCACCTTCCTGGTCTGTGTCTACTTGAGCCAGACGGCCGGATGGGACGGGTGGATGGATTTACCGTCGGACTGGAAGCTGCGTCGCCAATGGCACGTCGCTGTGCATCCTATGATTCACAGAAGCAGGTTCTCTTGTTCCATGCCACAGTGTCGGCACACACCCAGTGTCGAATCATTACATGTAGAGATGTTGGAAGCGTGTCCAAACGTCCTGTTGGCATGTCGGACATCGTGACTAATGAAGTTTCTGCTTGCTTTTGCGTTGCCCACCTAACCGTACTCCAATCCTCACCTTGACAGCCAAAGCCGTCCCTCCGTCAAGACGGCTCCAAAACTGAATCGCGGACATTGTCAAAGCGATGCATTCGATTCAATACCACATAAAGGTTTCAGGAGAACAACAACACCGACCTACGAGTAAATTCAAACTAAACCACAAACACAAAACCGCAACACCCAAAGCACGGACGTATTAGGTTCCGGGTAGCGACAGGAGGCCTGGCAGCTAAACCACATAAAGCTCAGAAGAAGCAATTCAGTACATGCGATCTATGTTTCTAGATCCTGCATGAAGTCGAAAGTCCAACTTTTCGCCATTAAGATGCAGTAGCCTCAACCCGTGGACAGTGACTTCAGTCCCACTCGCGGCAGGTGCTTTGCGTCACGCTTGGCCAGGTGCATGCCGGGTTCCGTTATGCATGAGGCAGAGCACCATGTAAAAGCCATCAACACCATCCTTCTTAAGTCTTAAGGCGACAATGCAACAGTATTCCGAACTTCTCCATACGGTTGATGGACAAAATCCTGCATGTATATATACCTAAACTATGGGATTTATGGCACGATACTATATTTGGGTCATGCAGAATTTTGTCCATCAACAGTAGTGACGCCCGAACCCGCAACTTCCTTGAGCTCCGAAGGACAAGGTTAAAGATGGTTAAAGGGAGTTCCCTTGAGTGGATACAGTGAACTCCCTGAAGCCTTCGAGCTTTGATGTCAAGCCCGTCACCATTCTGAAGCCCACGGCCCTCAGACGATGAAGCCCGAGCCCACTTCAGAAGCCACCTTCTCACCCCTGACACCCGTGACCCTCTACTCGCAAACCCCAAAACCATGATGTTAACGCCCCATGGAACCGACACTGAGGCCTTTGGTTCAACCCTCCCTTAAACACTAAATCCCTAAACCCTAAACCCTAGTATCTCCCCCTCCCTTCCCAGGTGCGTCGGGCGGCGCACCATACAGCCGAGGCCGTTAAGCCAGGCCCATGGCTCGTTCAAAGAGGGCCCCTAGGATGTTTCACAAGAGTTGAAAAGCTTAATTTTAGGGTCCAGGGTTTAGGTGTTTAGGGTTTTTGTTGGTTTAGGGTGTACGGATTAAAAGCCCTAAGTCAGGATTGAAATCTTTAAAGAAGGAAGGCCCCCACATGTGCTTGGGTTTTGTGGGTTAGGTTTTGGGTTAGGTCCACTGGGCAGATTTATGGGGGTTTGTGTGTTACCAAGAGAGGGTTGTTTGTTCGGGTTTTTGAAGGGATGTGTTGCAGGTTTAACGTCCCAAGGTCGAAGAAATCGGGGTTTAGGGTGCGAAGGTGGTGTGGCTTGTGTAGGGGGGGAGTCGGTGTCGTGGGCATGGTTGTTGTTGCTGCTCCTGCTGCTATTGCCACTGCCCCTACTTAGCTACTGTTGTTGCGACTAACCCAGAGTTGTTAACCTTATTGCTTGCGAGATACTCCGATCAAGACCATCTCTGTCGTTATGGCAGCCCACAATGAGCATCAGTACTTGAAGTCACTTGGCTGATTTGGGACCGCGGGGTGGCATTGGAGAGGCCTTTCGCGAATGATGTTCAAGCCAAACCTGAAGTTCTATTCCATGTTCCATCAGGAAGTTCATGGATGTTGAGGTACAGCCATATTATTGCAGCAAAATGTGGGGTTACGACAGTGGATACGAGAGGTCGACATGGAGTCTGTGGGCGCATCACAGTGAGTGGGATGTCATGTGTGATGTTCTACATAGTGCCGACCTGTTCTAGCTTCGAGCATGTTTCAAAGTTGGCTGTTGTTGGAGAACAAGGCAGGGTCCTGGACTAGACTGAATGCCGAGGCTGAATTTACGGGCATGGCTTTCACTTGCGAAGTTGTTAGAACCTGGCGGAACCCAAAGCTGGAAATCTGGATAAGTTTTGAGGCCCACAGCTCCATGCCACGCCATACCAAAGCCAACCGTGCTTTCCAAGAGCACTCATGAACCAGTTTGTTCTTCTTCTATCTCGCCTCTAGCATTAAAAGGTTCCAAATCCCGGCATTCCAAGCTGTCCGAGTGCATCGATGGGGCATCCTGACATGTCGGGTCTAAGGTTTTGCATGGTGTAGCAGTCCAGCATGCATTGTAGCCGGCACGGATTGCATAGGCGCACGCTCGATTCGATCCTGGAGACAACTCCTCCAGAAACATTGGCCACTTGACACCATTCAGCGGTTCTTCCAACATACTGTGTGGGAAAGCTCCTGTCCATCCGCCAAATCATGAAATCATGTTTCCTGAACAAGACAAATGTCGAGGGTTTGCTTTGACGAACCGGCACTCAAAACGCCCACTTCGACAAATCATGCCTTTGGGGGATTGGCTTGAGGTAAAACATGTTGTTGGTTTTGTTTGAGGCCGATGATGTACAATGCCAGTGTCTTTCTTCGTTTTGTCAAGATCATTTTTTAATTTTCGGGCGAGCCACACGCACACTTTCAGTTCTGTGTTCAGTGCTGGATTAAGCGGAAAGTGCCGAACACAAAGACAGGTTCGTACTGTTCTTACCGATCCTCAAAAATATTGTACAAGGGGTGTGCAGAGGTCAAAACTTTCAAAACAACAACACATTACCTTTCGAATCCTCGCTCGGTTGGGGGGGGGGGGGCACGACTTTAACTTCGACAGCTTATGTATAGGTGTGTTTTGAGGACCGTGATGCCAGCGAGCATTTGCACCCTGCCTTTATGAAGCAAGTCACACAGCTATCATACAACACCAAAATGCTTAAGTTGTGTTTAATGCTCAGACGAATTATAATGGCATTGTGAGAGATGTGTGGTCGGCCTTGAAGATGGAGGGACAGCCCGCGATATTCACAAGAATAGTCGCCATGACACTTAAGAGCATCAAGGTCATAATCATGATCCACATCATTTACACCATCAACATCATCATGGGTCATGTTCAACCCTAGGACAGTAGCTGTCTAAACCCCGGATGCCTTATGGCCCATACTGTCAATCCCAGGATACTGCAACCATCCGCAACCCCATACCTTAAACCTGAAACTCTAGCCCTAAGCCAAAACCCTAAAAGTAGCAGAGGTCGAGATCATCGTGATCGACGACGGCAGCGAGCCATCGTTGGAATCCATCACGACCCCTTACTCCCAGGTGAAACTGCCAGACCCCCAGTTATGGGGATTTGGAGGTTGAGGATCCGAAGCCCCATGTCCAGTCCGAGCATCAGGATGGAAATCCTTAGAATACTTTCTAATCCAACCCGAACACACGGATGATAAATGCTGCTTGTGGCACTATTCGGCTTCGAAAAGTTTGTTGGCGTTCAGCTTGCGTAATGGCAGCCACAGCGTAAAAGCCAGGGTGTCAGTTACGTGGTTACTCAAGGAAGGTAGGATGGCACTGGGCTCCTGTGAGATGTCTTCATCCGGAAACCAAGGGTGCGGCATGATGAGCGCCGTGGGCTCATCAAGTGGCTCGGCAGTGGCTAAGCTCCCAGGTGGCGGTCAAGGGAGCCGTGATTCCAGGTCTAGGTTGAGAGGTTTAGGGTTTAAGGGCTCCCGGAGCTCGTCTGGGGAACCTTGTGCAGGCCTGTGTGAACTAAGTGGTCTCGGTTTCACCTGTTCATGCTTTTGTTTCGTTATCTCAGTCCTAACTTCTTGCTTGCAACTTTGGCTCGCTGCTGACTGTTGACTTGCAAACTCATGGACACAACTGTCCTCATATAGGGAAGTTGAGCAGTAGAATCCGATTATACGACTCCTTGAAAGGAAGCCGGAAGACCCACAGCCTACGGGCCAAGCTTTACACCTATGAGCCGTGTTTAAACCCGAACGCATGCATGACCATGTGGTGTTTCAACGATAGGTCAAAAGTCGAGGGTGGCAACCTTGCAACTGGAGACATGCCGCTTGGCAACCGCGAAGAAATTTGCTGGGGGGTGTAAAATGCGGGCCTTGATGGACTTTTCAGGAGAAACCACATTAGCCTGTCATCCTCTCACTGACCAGGGCTGCGAGTCTTCAGACGCCCCCCCTACAAACATGTTATTTTGACGGCTAAATGACACCCCAACCATTCATCCTAGACTCCACATTACTTCAAGCCCTGAAACCCCGACAGAACCCAAGTCTCCGAACCTTGAGCCGAGACCGGTTTGGCGTGAAGTTTCCGTTTGGTCTGTTCTTGTATTGACGAACTGATTTTCCTGCTCGATGCGTTGATACACAATATAGTCACCATTGCGTTGTTTCTGTTATCTGTATTCTGTGTACTCAAAGACTTCCCGGTATCATCAATGTATTTGCTTCGTGCACCCGCCGCTTGTTGATTTGTGAGAGGCAGTGTTCGAATGGGAACTTCGTCAAGTTTGTTCGGAGCTGGAACAGTTATTGTCGAGATGTGCGACATGTCGATTCGAGTCGTTGAGATAATGCAGGTGTTTGGCCCTTTGATTGGTTATGCTTGTAGATAGTCCAGCCGAGGATGGTCAACTGGACAGCATTGCTAGATGTTGTTGGCGCACATGTGTTTTTTGAAAACATGTTTCCGGGTGGTCTGGCCGTTATCATTCAGACGTGAGCTTTGCCCAGGCTGATAAAGTAGCTTCTCCGACCCAGTACATTACATGGGCGGTTGTCAAAATTAGGGTCCCTTTTTGGGTCCTTATTATAATACGGCACCTATTATTTAGGGTACCCCAAAAGGGACCATAACTTTGACAGCTACCCACATTGAAGACGCAGTTTGCAGCGCATCGCCTCGTGTCTCGGTAGCTCAGGATCATGTTCCTGGATGCGCATGCCGCCTGGTTGGAGTAAGGGCTTTTCTAGAAAAACCTGGAGTAAGGGTTTTTTTTAGAAAAATCTAGTAGGTTTCGCCAGTCCACCGGTTTCTTTTCCTACTGATGTTGGGAATGGTGAGCAGGTTGTGAACCTTCTGTGGTACCCACTGTTGCACGGTAGACCCTCTTTATACTGTGCACACTCAGCATCAAATCCTGTGAGTTCTTGCAGCATCTTCCATGAAGTTCCACTAAGCTGTGTTGGCAGGTCAAACCAACTCGAAGCATCCTGGCCGCAATGCACACAAATCTGAGAACACGTCGGCCCTATGCCAGGTGCGGAGAGACGAGGTCCCCAGTAGTGTACGTAAGGTATAGGATTTCGGTAGCAGCAAAGGGAATAGCATCGTGCCTGAATCGGTGAATTGTGGCCCAAAGAAGCATGGACTAAGATTGGTACCATCCAATTCTTCGCCCGGCTCTCAGCTTATGCTACTGGCCACTGTTCTGCCGAAAGTTAGACTGCTGAGATCATACGTTGTGTGTGTGTGTCTACGTACATAAACTTATACAGATAGCTTGATTTATTTAAGTACACTGTGTTGCCTCTTATCGCCCTACAGCGCTTCATCGCATATCAGTACATGCCGTGTGTAAAATACATGTGCGTATATTCACATCTTATACATATATATATATATATGTACTCTATGTGTTTATTTGTTTGTTCATGCGCATACTGCTGCATGCGTGCACTTGTTGCTTGAACGGGTTAGGCAAAACAATTCGCAGTGTGGCGGGGAAGGCGATTACATACTGCTCATGGACATGTAACTCAACAGAGACCAGTCGCCGCCAAGGACACGTGAACATCAATTACAAAAGGGTTGTTGCACCCCGGCCGCAGCCCAGATCACGGCCGGTGTAAGTCCGAGTCCTTCTGCAACAAGTCTGTAAAGCCCGATTGAAGGCAGCATGTATAAAGTGCCCTGGTAAGCAACCATAGAGCTTGGAGTAAGTTGCACGGTTGTTTAGAGGGTCTTCCTGTTGAGAGGAAGCAAAGCCAGCAGAGGTGCCCCTGATTCCCATCTTGGACGGCCACTTGGCCGAATGATTCTGAGCAGTTTCGGGTATAGGAGCCGAGGCAGTTTGCCAAAGGTTCGCAATACTACTAGTGGCAGCCTAGCAATAACATGAAGACCACGATGACAAGGCTACTGACCAACCTATTGCTTCCAGCAGCCAGCCTGCCGGCAGTTTTTGGGTTGAGGAGAGAAGTGGACAATCAACAGCCGCGCGGTGGGAGCATCACTGCTGCAGTGACAGTTTTTTCCGGTGTTAAGGGCTTGGTGCTTACCTTCCAGGCTCGCAGGGTTCATCGATCAGTCGGACATGCTGCAGCACTTCTTGACAGGTTTAACTCCTGGCCTGGATGTTGAGCTTCTGCTGACTGCTCCAAACACATGTGTGCCATGCTGCAACTTTTTCTCGTTAGCTTGCCTTAAGAACTCCCTGAAGGCATTTCCACATTCGATGGCGTATTTTCGGGAATAGACTTCCAGGTGAAGATGATGTTCGACTGGAAGCTCCACTTCAAGTGGTTTGATGACGGCAATGACCTGGTTCCATGCATGAGTGGCGGACTCTTTGGCATCACGCAGCTTTGCTGCAAGCATTGAGACTTCCTGGCTGTCTCACAAGCTTCGCAAAGTGGCGATGCAAGGAAGAATGCTAGTAATACTCACAGCGACCGCAACGTGACGATAGCCTTCATGATAATAATTGTTGCTTTCCTGCAGACTTCTACATATGGGCTAGGAAGGTGTGCTCGGTGGGCTTTTTTACTTTTCTTTCCTCCTGTCGCTGTGGGATGTTCGATTTCGTCGACTTCGAGGTCTCGCCCCGGTTACTTTCTGCCAGTTGTGCTTAGGGTTTAGGGGTTTATGGGTTTAGGGGTTTAGGGTTTAGGGTTTAGGGTTTAGGGGCTACTTCAGACATCCGGCTGCTTCTCAGGGTTTTAAGCTTCAGGCGTTTCGGCTTCAGTGGTTTAGGGCTTTTGGGCGATGCCATCCTTCCCGGTATCCGGGGTTACTGGCGGCTGATGGGCAAGCGAGCGATGTCACGAAACCTTTGTCCATGGCCGGTTCTTTCCGAGTAGAACAAGCCCAAGTGTATCTTTTTTGTTTGGGTGACACACTTCTTTGATTGATGATGGAAGCCTGATCTCGCTCGATCGTTTCAATGTTGCGCATTTGACTACTTCTTGGTTCACGTGTGCCGAACCAAGGAAGCAGTGGTGGCATGAATCCGGTGAGCAGCTTGACTGCAAATGGTTGGACGTGTTCACAAACTGTGCTTGCAAGGGCTGCAGCCATGCTGCTGGAGGCGATCTTGCCCAGTTGTTCACCTAAGTAAATGAGGGTTGGTTCTCGCAGCCAGACGCAGCTGACACCACACCCGAGTTCTACCAAACAAACTATAGAGGCCTACTCTCTCGAGCTTACCGTTGATGCAAGTGCAACTGCTGCCGTTCCTTTAGAGGCACGACGTAGCTAATAGATTGAATCCTGAACCCTAAACGAGGTACGACTATGGCATGAATATGTGGGGCGGAGAGAACATTGAGCAATCCATTCGCATCTGGCTCTGCGGCGGAGAGATCTTTGTCGCGAGCACCACGGCTTTCAGCAGTTTAGAGAGGCTTGTTTTCAGAATCACGTAAGCAGACATGTTCCATGGTGGCGCACTAGTTTGGCATGTCGCGACCTACAGATATTCTAAATGCAACAGAATTGAAAGAACGAGTGTTAAACGGCTATAACGACTGACATACAAGCTCATCGTCAAAATTGAGTCAGGATTCAGCGCTCGCAGATTTGCTAGGGGTCAAGCAGGGCCGATCCCTACTTACTAGTAGTGTCTTATTTGCCGTGCTTTGGGGGGGGCGTCGTACACTACAATCACGCGGCAAGGCCTCGAGCTTCAGTTGGGAGCCGCTCACTCTAGTAGGATATGTCATAATAACAACGGCAACAATGACAATAATAACAACAGTACTAGCACCTGAAATGATTATGATAATAACAATCTAATCGAGTACAGCACTTATCTTGATCTAGTTATTCAAGCCCCTTCTGTACATGAACTGGCCATGTTGTAGGGCCTCGCGATGTGCAGGATAGTAGGCCGTGGTAGGTTTGGATAGATTCCACGAACCCCACTCAGGAAATTCCCAGATTGGCCATGTCTTCCGCACGGAGTTTCCTTACAAGGTTAACAGCACAGCAGCCCAGCAGCGATTGAGAAACGCAAGGCTTAGGGTTGGGACCCTATGCCGTTGAAGTCTTAGAGTTCAAGTTTAGTTGAATTTGGGGACATACGTCCAAGAGATGTACCCAGACCCCCTGACCGCCCTGTACCAGAGCTTACAGACCCCATAAAGGATTGAATAATATGACAAAACTTCGTCTACAGACGTTGGGGGGTTATTCGTATGACGGGTGTAGAGCATGTGAACACTTTGTGCTAAACCAGGGTTGGTTACAGGTTGCTCGTTTCTGCGAGCTCTGGTGTTCATCACCTGCTCAGGGCTCCGCGCGGTAGCAGGCCAAACAGCCGATTCCCATGCCTAAGCTGTACATGAGGGTTCGGTTTCCCCGATTAACATTGAAGCTACGCAGTTGATTGCACTTCGGACTTTGGCTTTGCGTGTCATGAGAGGAGCCACATGGTGGGTAGTTACCTGGTAGTAGTAAGAAAGACCGTGTTAGTAGCAACAAGAACTTGGTAGACTATAAGACTATAATAAAGTACTAGAACATACTACCTACTACATGCTATACTATTGTACAGTATACTATAGAATATATTAAAATATACTAAAGCAGCAGACTGGCCGCGAGCTTGCTCCCAGTGTACCAGCCGAAAGATTGGACAATGAGAGGTTTCACAGAATGCAGCTGCTGCGAAGCTTGACGAGTCCGGCACAGTAGGTTGCACGCAGGGTTTCGGGTTGGGTGTTCCGTGGAACCAGGCACAGGGAGCCGAATATGCATGAAATCTCAAGCTGCGGCTTGCTACATCCCGCAGTTTATCAGCAGCCCTTTCTCGCCAGAGGAGATTGAGATCAACAAGGCGGCTGCAGAAAGGAGATGAGGGTTGATGAGGGTGTAGGGTAAACGTCAGGCATAGAGGGTGATGAGGGCAGAAGAAAAATCACGGGGCTACCATGAATGTCCGAAAGGGCATAGTCCGGTCATCGCGATAAGATCAGGGTTCCGGAATGTTCTGAAGGGTAGTATGCTAAGCGCCATTACAGCGTGCGCGGCACTCCTTCCGTCATTCCTATCGCCAACCCCACTTCTCCTACACCGCACGCTGTAAAGCTTTCCGAACTCAAGCTTCACCTACGCAACCGAGGCAGAATGCCTCAATCCCGTATTCGAGTGAACACGAAAGTACATGCACGGTGGTTCCTGTTCTGGCAGGAGTGCAGGTGCCTTCATGTTTTGCGTTTGTGTGTGTGAGCAAATTCTCAAGTACCGGAGCCTGTGCGACTTCTGCGTGCTCCCGATCCCGTGCAGATTCGAGCCGTCGAAACCTGGTTCGACGAATACAAGGACCTGCCCATGATTTTGCATCGCACACTAACCGCTACAAAGCTATCCCAAGTCCTACACCCTCCCAAGCCTAGACCGCCCAACTGTCCTTTTTTGTAGCCCCAAGTTTCCCTTTGATGGGTGATATGAGACCACTCTACGGGATCTACTTCCGCTTGGGGGCACATCTCCGGAGTGCTACGCTCATACTGTGAGTCTCTGAGGGCCCGAGACCATAACACTATAAACCGGTTTAGGGTTTAGGGTTTAGGCCCAACATGAGAGGTTTACCCTGATTAAGCACAGCGGCGTGTTGCTCGTGTGTGTGTGAAGTATGAAGTATGACAGTATTTTTAGCTGCCGCAGGCCCTTAACCTTGTTGGCCTGCCGCGCTGCATAGATTCAGGCCGTCTCGACTCGGAGCTAAAGGCGCTGCTGTTTAACTACTTCAGGCCCTAAACCTGGGGGGGGTCAGAGACCATGTCACTGGCAACGGGGTTTGCGCGGAGGACTATTACTATAATGCAGATCCTCTGGCCGTGAAGCTGCTGGGCTGCATCCTTGAAAGACTTTCAGTTTCGGATGGGATGGGGCTTACGATGCACAGAGGTCGTTCATGTTATGAATAGTCAGAACAGCAGCACATTGATATCGGTGGTACATCACACTTCTGCACGAAGTCATGGTGACAAGATGCTGTTCGTTGCGAAGCAACACGCCAACAAGGACCCAGCAACACTCTGAGCCTCAATTAATGTGTCATTTTAGGTTATGCAGTACTATACAGTACTGTCATCTACTATACAATACAGGTAATCCTATGCTACATTGCCTCAAACAAGAAGGCCGATGCACCAGGCACGGCATTTCGATGCGTTCTTGGCAGCTGCCCTTCTCCTACATCTTAAAACCATCTGTTAAAGCCTCCGCTCCTTCCTATAAGACGTCTACATCCAGGTTCCTGTAGGTCCGGCTGATGCTCTGCAGTCTTCTAGGGACTTGCAAACGATTCGGGACCAAGTCTGTGCAAGTCTACAGTCGGACGCCCGACCCGTCCACAACCTTTTAGCATGCCTGCCTTGCCACCAAGTTTGGTGTCGGCGATGGGTGGCTCGACCGGTATATGTTAAACACATACCAATGCCAATACTATGTTGGGATTCCTCATCGTAGATATCGTGTAATCTACCTCAAAACCCGATTCTAATTATTAAGGCCCCTGTATTTCTCATGGTCAAGGTCAGGGGGACGGTTAGGAAAGCTTGGGGCCGGTTAGGGGATTGGTAGTTATGGGGATTTGGTATCAGCGTTTAGGGTATAGGGGATCCAAACATGAACGCCCAAATCTAGCTCAGATGCACGTTCTCATTGAGATTCAGGAAGTGTCATGTGGGAAACGCTGTCAAGTAACGTGTTGCGCAGATGGGCTTCCAAGTCTGGGCCCCACCTGGGGGATTGCGTGATTCATTCAGCCTTGAGGACAGTTGCACTCGCAAAACGGCCCACTGTAGCTGTGTCAACCGTTTGCAAAGCTGGATCCTTAGCCCCTTCTTCATGCTACACCTCACACTGCGCACCTTCAGCCCCCCGAAATCCTAGGCTGGACCGGGGGACCTCACGAAGCTCCAAAACCTAAACCGTAAAACCTTCAGACCCTTAAACCCTAAACCTAAATCCGAACCCTCAAAGCAAGCCTTCAACCGTGAACCCCAGAGCCAGCAAAAGCCGCCGCGCCGGCCACCGAGGCGACATCTCCCAGCGAAAGGACCTGAGAGCGAACCTGCAGTGTCCGCAGCCTGAAAGGTTTAGGGTTTCGGGGTGCATTGTGGCCGGAAGGACCTACCTGTCTTAGAGTTCCTTATTATGGCTTCTGCCTCAGAAAGGTAGGCCTTTTGGGCCACAGGTTGAGCTTGCAGCTTGGGTTTATAGAAACTTAGAGCTCTAGGGGCTTAGGGTTTAGGGTTGAGGTGAGCGAAGCATTAAGGCATGATGAGGGTGCATTGCACAGGGTACTTTCGGTGCTGTCAGAATTTAGGTTCAGGCTTGGGATTTTGGGAGTTAGGTTTCGAGCTTGAGGGTTTAAGTTTAGGCTTTGCCGTTTTGGTGTTTAGCGTATAGGGTTTAGGGAGAAGGGATGCGGGTGTCCAGGTCTTGCAGGTCCGTCGTGATGGGGCACTGCAAGCTTTTTCGACAGCTGAGTCAACTCGGGTATTTGCAAATCTGTGATCCAAATCCTGCGACAGATCCGTAAGCCCTCAAGCCAACCCTAAACCCTAAACCCTAAACCCTAAACCGTGGACCCGAACCATCCTGAGCCCTTGGCCACTGAAACCTAATCCCTCTGTTTGAGTCCTTGGAGGCCGCGATTTCGATTGGTATGTGAAGAAATTCTGGAAGGCTGGACCCTAATGCAATACAAGTCGGTCATAAGTTTGGGCGTGGGGTTTAGGATGGGGTCGCCGAAGGGTTTTGGAGGGCGTGTATGGGTTTTTAGGGCGTAGGATTGGAGCATTCGGCGCAAGTAGGTTGCAAGTAGGATAGCTGTTTGGAACACCCGCCCCTGAACCCCGTAAGCATACAGCTTGCAGACCCTAAATATTGATCGCTCTACTCAGAACATTCAGGTTCTTGAAGTCGTGACTCCAGCCGCCTGAAGGCTCTCCTGGGTACAAGGTGTTTGCTTGAAGTTCACCTTCTACTGCAGGCTTCTGGTGTGGTGTTTGCTTTATTTTGCTGACGATGATGATGGTGATGATGACGATGGCCATGACGATGATGATGATGGTTGCTAGTGTTATTATTATTATTGTTGTCATTACGATAAGTTTGACTTTTATTATTTGGCTTACTATGGCTAGCATTATTATTGTTCTGATGCTGTTTTCTTATTGCAGGGCTCGGGATTTAGTTTTATCATGACGGCGCTGAGTTTGGAGTCCCCTGAGGTCGGATTCGGACTTTGGTGTGGATTTTTTAAGTTTATGGTTCAGCGTCCAGTTTACACCTGACTGTTTCCATTGCACCTAGTAGGGTTTCAGCTTAAGAATCCACAGAGCCACCCAAAAGGCCGGAAACGGACCTAAATCCCGAAGCCTAAGACATTTTAAGCCCTAAGCTTTTCCACGAACATCCCTGTTCGAATCCTGAGATTCTTCACACTTCCATGAAGATCCCAGGGCGTGACCCTAGGTAGTATTTCTAACACCGCACTCCTTCGAATCCCGGAGCCCGAGCCCCAGCTCTACACCAGGAGCCCCAAGTTGAACTGGAGGAGGCTACCAGCATCAAGATGTTGAGTATACGACAACCAGTCTGGGGGCTTATGGTAGACCCTAGACCTCCACAAAGCCTCGAACACCTTATGGCAAGTCCGTCATAAGTCGCAGACTTCCCTTCCTTGAGCCCTAAGCCGGCACTCAGGTGTTCAAGATGAAAGGTATGCTTCCGCGGGAGAGCTTTACAGTCCGAGATACTCGTACAGGCCCGGGCCGCAGACGCCCCACCAGGATTTGCCCCCCAAGAACATCCGAAGAAGCCAGTCCCAAGGCCTCTCGACAACCCTGCGACCCCACAACCCCGAAGCCGAATGCCCTAAAGCCGCAAAGCCCTTGGCCAATGGGCCCTTGCAGCCTCAAGCCTCGACGGCTTGCCCTGCATCCTACAGCCGACACTTTGACACAAGGTTTGCCTAGTCTTCAGGGTTGCTCATACAAGCATTACTGCGTTGAGTGTCTTGGTTCTGGAGGGTTTTGTTTGCATGTCTGGTTGTTTCACAGTTTGGTTGTGTTTTTTGCTATAGACTGCCTGTGCCCTAAAGCCTGAAGCTGACAAAAGCCTCAACACGCCCTAAACCCGAAACCTCGATCCCTAGATGGGTAGTTCTCAAGGGTCCCCCTGTAGGATCCCTTTTAATAAGGGTGCCGTACTAAATTTGGAGTCTAAAAAAGGGACCCTGATTTAGAGAACTAGCCAGATTGAAAAAGCCGCTGAGTTTTACGGCTTAAGCTCAGTGCCGACACCCACGCCACCAGGTCATTGCCTGGAGGTGACGGAGGATGGGGAGCACATGCAGGAGGTCGCCCCACATAGGGGTATTTGGGGGTTTTCAAAATTACCGATACCTTTGCTTGTTTCGGGCTTGAAGAAGGAGGATCCGATTGTATTAGTCCCTACAACAGGTGTCCGATCTAAATTGACGGGCTTGAGGCGTGCAGGACGTCAGGCGCGCATAGTAGAGGGTATGGGGCTAGGGCTTTGTTCTCAAATCCTCCTTCTTCAATAAATATCTGTATGGAGCGAGAGAGGGAGAGAGCGAAAGAGAAGAGAGGGAGCGAGGGAGGGAGGGAGGGAGGGAGGCCACAGACGCTTAAGGGGGAAGGATTCGTACTTGCTAGTTTGTCTTATTGGTTGGATCTGAAGTCGCCGCAGGGCCTCAGTTGGTAGCGCAAGTGTAGGGATACTGTCGCTCGACAGTTCTCTACCTGCAATCAATTTGATTCCTGTTGAATGATCGCTGTGATCTTCCCTGTCCTGGGGGAAAGACATACTCCTCACCTGCTTGTATCTACCAAGACGTGCTGAGAAAAGTGCTTTGAGCGAGTGTCCCTACCCCCAGTCGTAAGGGCCTTGTTTCGCCCATTGTGCCTGGGGGAGAGCGATAGACACACATTGTCTAGTTGTATTGAATTGAACAGCTCAAACACTATACATACAACACTGAAAATGATAATAAGAGTACTAATCAAGAATTCAAGAATAGTGACCGTCTTGCATCATATTCGGGTGTGATATACGAGTGTACATAATGATTCTATTGCACTTCGTACTGCTGAAGCTTCAGCGTCTGGGAGGCCGAGTGCGCCGACCAGGAGGAGCAGCGCTGGACGAAGCATGGGGACACTTTGCAGTGCCTCGGCTTTCTATCTCCAGGGTTTTTTTCAGGCTTGGTCGCAAGGCTTGTGGAGGTTTGGAGTCTAGGCCATGCTTGCAGGCGTTGTTCAGGGTGTTTATTGGTCTTCTGGTCTGGGATTTCGGGAGGGGGTGCAGGGCGGGTGAAATAAAAAGCAGAAGCAGGGTTTCTCAGGTCAGGCCTCCACCGCCCACCGCCCAAAATGTTTGACATAAACTTCTACACCTAATTCATTTTCATGTTTGAACAAACTTGTTTCATAATATTACCCTATTATTTTTCATTCTAGGGTCAAATCAAGTTTTTCGAAACATTTAGACATTCTATGTTTATGAAAACTTACCTTATTCATTTTTGATTTCAATGTTTCATAATTTCACGAATGTTTAACATCTTCAGGGTTTCTACGGAGTATTATTAACCTTTTTCATTTTTCAAGATTATAACATTACCGTATTAGTTTCTTTCTCGTTGGTGTTTTATTCATTTGTATGTACCGGTTCTAAGGTTATTGGCGCTTCATTCGTTTTTATCATAAGAATTTATGTTAACTCCTTTAATAATAAATTTTGATTTTGCGGGGTTTTCTAATTGTGGTGGTTGATACTGTTTACCAAGAATTATAATAAAAGTTTCACATATTTCACGACAATTGTTGTTTGGGTTTTTGTGCCTTAAGTCGTGGAGAACATCAGCATCTTCAACGAAGACGTTTTTGCATCTACATTAAATGTTTATGAAGTCTGTCGCACTGTCTTGATTTGATGCGGAAGACGTGACATTCATGAATAGAGCAAGCCTGGCTCAAAATCATAAGCATTGGTATTCTCGAGCGGAATACACCGCCGAGCCAGCCGAAGCGACAGCTGTGAAGCAGAAGAAAATCTTTCTCTTCCGCAATCCCTGCGACGAGATGATGGTTCTTTCAAAGGCCTCATTCAAGGCCATGAATGAGATGAACCATGACGACCTCTTGGAGATGAAGCAGGAGAACCGCAACGCCATCATCAGAAAGATGCTGGAGAACGAGTACATTGATGAGTTGGTTCCCGACGAACCCGATGACGAGGACGGCACCACCTTGAACCGGAAGTGGGGCACAAAGACCGTGAAGGACTCCACCGACGGTCCCACTTCTACCTGCAAGGACTTCTTGGACGAGCTGAGACGCCAGTTAAGTCTCAAAGAAATTTTTGTTCACGAAGGCGGGCCTGATGCATAACGGCAACAAGATTGCTTCCCAAAACAAGCATTCGTGGTAGCAAGATGGTGTATGATAACGGTAGCAGATTCACCTTCAACAGTGGCGACGAGGTGGAGGTCATCACCGAGAACCAGTAGTCTCTAACGACCTCCAGTTTTGAGAGCATTGCTGACAAGGTCTTCGCTCTGACGAGAAGTCCATTGGCAGTTGCACTTGCTGTTTCAGTCAGCATAACACCCCGAACACACAGATCGTGTTGAAAAAATCAACTGCTTCAATATGCAACTTCCGTCAATCTGGGTTTTCTTGAGTAAAGCATTCTTGAGCGACCATTGTTTGTCCGTAGTGTTTTTGCTTAAAGCATCCTTGTCCTGACGCTTTCGCTTCGTGCTACAGCAATGCCTTCAGCAAAAACCGTCATGAAGAATTTTTTAAAGGCGACGCACGCGGAACAGATTGACCTTCCTGACACCAAAATTATAGAGACTGCTTACAATTTTCCTTCCAACATCATCGCCCTTGACAAGGTGACGATTAGCCGCTTCGTCAAATACATCCCGCTTGATGATGTCAAAGTCTTTCTTGAGGAGAACAACAGAACCACGGCAAAGGACGACGCCAAAATCCTGAAGTTGATGAAGAAGCGCTCTGAGGCGAAGCAATGCCTACAAGCAAAGCATTTTTTGACGATTGCGTAGAGAAGGGTCACCAGTTGGTTGTGTGATAATGTGGATGGGTCAGGCAAGAACCTTGTAAAACCTTAAGAGTTTTCTGTTTTCCAGCGGGAACAAGGAGATGATGAGATGTTATAAGAATGACGGCTCCCCTCATTAGAATGACGGTTCCCCTCATTAGAACGACGGTTCCCCTCATTAAACTGACGTTCCCCTCATTAGACAGACCGTTCCCCTCATTAAAATGGCGGCTACCCTCATTAGAATGACGACTACCCTCATTATCTCACGAGACAGTTTGTAGAGACAGAATAATAATACAGCAATGTTAAAGCAACTTAAAGCACAAAAACCCCAAACAACAATTGTCGTGAAATATGTGAAAGTTTTATTATAATTCTTGGTAAACAGTATCAACCACCACAATTAGAAAACCCCACAATTTGTTACTAAAGGAACGAACATAGATTATCGTGAGACAAACGCATGGAGCGTCAATGACCTTAGAACCGGTATATATAAAATGAAGAAACACCAACGATAAAGAAACTAATAAGGTAATGTTATAATTTTGAAAATGAAAAAAATTAATAATACTCCGTGGAAACCCTGAAGATGTTAAACATTCGTGAAGTTATGAAAAAAATGAGAAAAAAATGTATAAGGTAAGTTTTCATAAAAGTAGAATTTCAATATTGTTTCGAAAAAACTTGATTTGACCCCAGAATGCAAATGAATGAGGTAATTGAAAATGACATTAAAATCTGGGGTATTAAAAACGAATAAGGTAGCTTATGAAACAAACTTGTTCAAACATGAACATGAGAAAGGTGTGGACATTTATTTTACAAATTTTGGTCGGTGGGCGGTGGTGGCCTGACCTAAGAATCCCTGTTTCTGCAGTTTTTGGGTGGTGAGCATGCTGTAAGGCTTCATGACAGAGTCTATGCAAGGCTTGTCGGGATCCTCTGACTTGCGCGGAGATTTACATGACTTAGGCCGTGTTTAAGCGATGTTCAGACGCTTCGAGTGGTGTGTTTGTGTATGTATATTCTTATACATAATTTTCATGTTTTTTGATTTATGAATTATTAACCTGTTCATGTTTGTTTTCATGTCTTTAACTACATGTACATGTGCATTCACATTCATGCTCATATACACTCAGTTATGCATTTCGTAGTACTTCTTTCTGCATTTGCAATGATAGTCTTCTTTGTGGCGTGTTTGCGTATTCGCTTCGTCTTCAAACCCCAGGAGTCTCCGATCAAAGTTGTGTTTGGACGGCGCCACCGAAGCCCCGGGTCCACAGGCCCGGAAATTTTCAACTGCGAGGGGTGGGGGGTGGGGGGGGTTTGGGGTTTATCGGGGTTTGCGTTTTTTGGGGGGTTTAAGGTTCAGGGCTGTTTGGTTTGGGAGCTTAGTGTTTAAGGAAGTTTAGGTTTAGAGGCAGCATCACCGGTAGACCATAGGATCTAGGAACAAACTTCTTGGATGCTGTATAATCTCTGAACAGCCGGGAGGTCGCCGCAGTCAGAGATGACGGGCACGAACCAATGATCCCTAAGCCGTTAAACTCTGAATCTCAACACCAGACAGGCCGCAAGACAGGCGGCAAGACTGGCAAAGCTCCGGCCTTGCGAGAAGAGGAGCTGAAAGTCTTGAAGTTGTAAATCTGCTTCTGGATGCTTACGCCTACCCTCGCAGCGCATAGATTTCCATAAGGCCCGAAAAGGGTTTGCATTTGGGGGTGTCGGTTTTTTGTCGGGGATCGTGTTCTTGAGTGTTCGCCGTTCTCGCCTCTTTTTTGACATCCCGGTGCTTTTTTGCAACTCTATCGCGTATAATTTAGCAGTGTACAGAAGCTCAGGGTTTTCCGTTCGAGGGAGTGTAATTCTTTGTGGCAGTGTTTCGAAACTGTGGTCCTGGAAAGGATCTTCCTGGCGATATTTCGTTTGATTTGTGTTTGGGTATCAACGAAAGGTCTAGCCACAGCCATAGCTAAGGACACCGCGATTTGCCATTTCGCACATCCCCGTGAAAAGATGTGTGACAGCGTACTGTAGTTCTAGTGTTGTTATTCATGCATTTCTTTTTGAGCCCTACCTAACCCTAAACCCTAAACCCCCGAAGCCCCCTAAGAACCCTAAACCCAAAACCGCCTAGACCGCCTTACTTTGCGATCGTCCAAGCTTCGGCTGGCCAGGAGCTCCTTCCAGAAGTGGGCGCCACTGGCATGCGCACAGGGGCTTCGGGTTTAGGGCTTATAG
>CAJNDV010033219.1:103731-123816 GCA_905221635.1 Symbiodinium sp. CCMP2456
AATGCAATGCAGTGTAATGTAATGTAATGTAATGTAATGTAATGTAATGTAATGAAATGTAATGTAATGTAATGTAATGTAATGTATTGGTATGTATGTTTGTTTGTTTTTTTCGTAATGTATGTATGTATATATATATATATATGTATGTATGTACGTACGTACGTATGTATGTATGTATGTATGCACATATGTAGTGTACGTATGCAATGCATACGTGCATGTGTATACAGGTGTATACAAGTGTATGTATGTATACACACATACATACATACATCCATGCATGTATGCATGCATGCATACATAACATACGTACACCACATACGCACATACATACTTACATACTTCCATACATGCATACCTACATACATACATACATACATACATACATACATACATACATACATAAATAATATATATATATATGTACATACGTACATATGTATGTATACTTCAGACATACGTACGTGCGTGCAAGACTCAGACATCTCCCACTAGACGGTAGGATGCAAACTCCTGAACCTGATACCTTAAACCCTAAACCCTTCTATTGGTAAGAGGCCTTCACACTCGGGCCGGTGCAGTCAGCGGCACCGGTGGCAAGGCGAGGTCGAACATACTCTGGTGGCTTTGGCATTCTGGAGAGTCATTGTTAGTTGTTGGTTTAGGGTTTAGGGCCCAGTAATCCTAAAACCCCCCAGCCCCAAACCCCTAAACCCTAATCGGGTTTAGGGGTTAAGGGCTTGGGAGTTTCAGGATTTACGGTTTGGATCCTGTGAGTTTGGCACGAAAAGGGCCAAGGGTTTTAGGGTTTTAGACCCCGGTTGGAGGAACTCCTGTCGGCCTTTTGCGCTTTTTGTGTTGTTGTTCGAGCTTCTAGTTTGGTTTAGGGTTTAGGGTTTAGGGTTTTGGTTTAGGATTTAGGGTCTGTTGGCCTACAGAGATAATATCGTTGTTTGCGAGAGGGTTTTACAGAAACTTCGCTGGCGATTCCC
The DNA here is from genome assembly GCA_905221635.1 of Symbiodinium sp. CCMP2456. Lineage (NCBI taxonomy): Eukaryota > Dinophyceae > Suessiales > Symbiodiniaceae > Symbiodinium > Symbiodinium sp. CCMP2456. The sequence continues at coordinate 104,727 of CAJNDV010033219.1, forward strand.
AGTGTTGTTCCAAGAAGTTTCCCCTACCTGAGCAATGGGCAGTCTGCCATAATCATAGGACTTCCCCATATCCTCTAAACGCGTGAAGATTGGGTTTAGGGTTTAGGGCTGATGCCTTGGCTCCGGATTAGGCTTTCGGCTGTGGGGTGTTTAGGTGTGTTGAGCTTCGCAAGAAGTTCAGGCTTGGGACTTTCGGGTTTAGCGTTTCTGTCTTTGCCGTAGGATTTTGCAGACACCGAGGCTTCAAACTTCATCCGCTCAAGAGACCCACACTGCCTGTTGCAGAGTGCAGGCTGACAACAAAGCCTGTGCCGACTATGCGCGAGGCTCCAGATCGAGGTCAGCGTGCTGACCAACTCTTCTTGGTGCCTTTATTGTCAGTGTGTCTGCGTCTGTATGTACGTATGTGTATACGATATAACATATATATATATATGTATATATATATATATACATATATATATATATATATATATTGGCATTTCTGTGTGTGTGCGCGTGTCTGTCACACACACACACACCCACGCCCACAGCTCTTCTCTGCCACAGCCAGTAGCGCCATGTGTTTTCGATGTTTTTGTTGAGCAGACGGGCATGCAATGCTTCTCTGTATCGCTATTTACGGCCAACACGTCGCGACTTTGGTCATTCATGCTTGCTTCGCATGCCTGCTTCAGTGGAAAAAAGGCACTGCGCCGAGGCTAGTCAAGAGCACCGTTCGAATCACTTAATTAGTCTCCTTGTCGCTATCTGTTGTGCGGCAGGATGCCATCATTGTGATTATCAGGTTTGACCATTGTAGCTGGCCCGTCGTTCCGTTGTTATTCGATATGCTTCGTGATGTGTTGTGTCATGCGCATACAGGCATGCAGGCAATCGTGGAATTAATGTTTGCCCTTCTGATTGTCTATTGTTTTCAATGAACATTATGATTGAAGTCTCTGCTACACCACCATTTTTCATAAAGGCGCACCATCCGCCCTTGCCGTCGCTGCCACAGCTTTGGCGGCCGGCGTTGCGGTGAAGAGGCACATGGATCTGAAGCCTGAAGCCAACAGTTCAGCCTCCCTGCAAGCCCAGTGGGTGTCGTTGTCATTGTGCCCTATGCGCCCTACATAAAACGCTCGTATCTGGACTGTGTGAGGGCTGTAGAATTCGGGGCTGAGGGCTTGAAGGAACTTATCTGACTGTTGTGGGAAGATGGTCATAACTGGTAGTTCTTCTGGGCTTCTGGTTGGTGTGCCGGTAGCTCGCAAAGCCTTTTATTATCTCTTGAAACTCCACTTGAGCTTTAAACCCTCAAGCCCATGAAGTCCTAAACCCCAAACCCCTAAACCCTAACTCCTAAACCCCTAAACAGGCTTTGATTTCAGCTCTAGAGCAATCCCTGTTGGGAGAAGGCTTGGGACGAAAGGGACTTGTACGCTTTGCTTTGGAGCCTCCTTTTGGGTGCTTGGGTGCGGGAGCTGTCAGGAACTGGGTTCAGTAGAACTCTGTTCAAAGTCTCCACTAAAAAAGGCCGCGATAAGGGTTGAATATAGCCATATTAAGGGCTTAGTATGGCAATAAATAGTCTGACTTTGGATCAAAGACTCAATTTGCATCGGTACTTTCGTCTCCTCTTGTGGTGCACCGAGAGGTTTAGGATTTGGGTAGTTTCGGTCCCCAATATAGTACGGCACCCTTATAAAGAGGACCCCAAAAGGGACCCTAATTTAGAAAACTACCCAATTGGAGTTTCGGGCAGAATGAGTCATCGACTACAGCCGAGCCGAGCAGCTGTCACATCAGTAGGGTATGACAAACCTTCGACGGGACATGTACGAAGATCACTGGGGCTTCTCGTGTTTTGGTCAGGCTTATTGTCATGAAGCCGGTTTTTTCACATGTATAAAATCTCGGCCTACAGTCGTCAAGTCTACGAGGAGCTTGGCACTTAAACAGCTTAAGCCTGAAACCCGAGACCCTGCCACGAAGCACGAAACCCTACCCTAAACCCTAAACCCTAAACCCTAAACCCTAAACCCTAAACTAGACCGCGAAAGACCCAGACTTACTTCATGAGGCGGACGGCGGCGCGGCCGGCCGACACGAGGGCGGCGCGCGCCGCCACGGTGGCTATGAAGGCTCGGCTGCTGCTTGTTGAGGCTTCATTTTAGGGTTTAGGGTTGAGGGTTTAGGGTTTAGGGTGGAGGCTTCATACAACCTCTTTGGGGCTTTAGCTTTACGGGGTCTTTGAGCTTTAATGCTACAGGGTTCTAGAAGGTATACGGCTTCGAAAGAGGGTCGCTGTGTGTTAACAAATGGCTTGTATCGTGGCTTTAATTTTGAGAAGGGGTTATTTGGGAAGCTTTGGACCCTATTCCGTTGGGATATGTGGCTCCTCTTGCGGAGAGGGTAGCTTTGACTTCGGGGTTCCATTTAGGGTTTAGGGTTTAGGGTTTAGGGTTTACATCTTTTTGCATGCTTGGGCTGATAACTAAGACCGAAGCGTCTTCAGCTTGCGGAGCCCACAGGCCTCTTTCTCGGCTCATCGTTGCAAATGGGGACCGCTGTCTTCGGACCATCCCACTACATACTGTCGCGAGTACACGAAGAGTCGAGGTTTGGGGGGTTTAGGGTTTAGGGTTTAGGGGCCACGCTCCCTCCAAAACCCCGGCAAAATGCCTCCAGGTCTGAGATGTGTCCTGCATTCGATGCCTGCGACATCGTAGATCCAGTGCAACCGTATACCCTTACAGAGCAGGACGCTTTATCCAACCCTAAACCCTAAACGACCCTACATCCTAAGACCCCGAAGCCCTAAGCCCCCTACACCTGAAACCTCGAAACCCTTCTTAACTATAAGCTCCTCCCAACCCCCCGGAAGTTCCAAATTCGACCCCTAAAACCCCTAAACCCTTAAAACCCCTAAACCCCAATACCCTAAACCCTAAACCCTAAACCCTAAACCCTAAACCCTAAACCCTAAACCCTAAACCCTAAACCTAACCCTAAACCCTAAACCCCCTCAAAAAATCCTAACTCGAGGCTGGAGCTGAGACTGGCTTCGATCTCACTGGCAAGGTGCATGGGTGCCTGCAGGGTTTCGGGTTTAGGGTTTAAGGGTTTAGGGTTTGAGGTTTTAGGGTTTAAGGGTTTGGGGATTAGGGGTTCTCAAAGACCTGGAGGGATAGGAGTTTCGGGTTTGAGGTGTAGGATTTAGGTTTGGGGTTCAGGGTTTGGGGTGCAGGTGTGCTCGGCAGGTTGCGAATTGGTCCGCGTGCAGTAGCATAAAGACATGCCCACCCCAAGAACACGCATGCACAACTCACAGCAGGCCAGAGCCGGGCCTAGCTAACAGTGAACGTGTAAAGCACATCGGCACGTGGGAGTCTAGGTTCACATCAGGCTGGTTAGCAGTCGGCAAATGGTGTAGGTTTCCTGAGCTTTCACTCTTCCGAACAGTGTTGCCTCGTTATTGTGCACATTGTTGACTAGAGTCGCATTCTTTCCACAGTGCCGCACCAACCTAGACTCACCACTCCAGATGAACCCGAATGGCATCACGAGATTTACTCATAGAAAGGCTCACTTTAATACTAGTCCTCTCTGCACGCACCCTCACAGAAATCATCGGCGCTCTTGTCCCTACCGGGACCCCAACATTTTCAAACTGCGCCGCCATCACTGATCGCCTCATCGCATGGCTTCACATACCGCTGCACGCCGCCTCTTAAACTGCCCGTCCCCACTTCCTAGAGGTGGCCATCGTCACCGGTGCTTCTCGCGGGATCGGCGCGGCCATCGCCGAGCGCTTGGCCAAGGCGCCATGGTGCGTCGAGTTGGAAGCACAACGCCAGGGTTTGGGGAAAGGGGTTCAGGGCCTAAGTTTAGTGAGAACATCACCGTCTTGGTGGCTCTTGCAGTCTCTTGACGCCACCCGCAGGCTGGCGCCGTTGTCGTGGGCACTGCGACATCTGACTCCGGTGCAGAGGCCTGTCTGTTTTGGGCATTTTTATGGGGGCAGCTTAGGGTCCAGGCTTTTTGGAATCTTCAAAACCTCATGGACAGGATCTTCGTTTGCTGAGTTCCGGGTTCCGTTCAGGCGGGCCCAAGCTGAAGCATGAAGGATCCGGATCTTTGGTTGACTGGTGAAGTCCGCAATCACCGCAGGGACCACCTCAACAGAAGATACTTTCAAGGTCCTAGGTCTTGGACCATCAACCCACAGAGTCCTGAGCCCGAAACCCTTTATGCAAACCTAACAAACCCCGCCCAAATCCCGAAATCCCAGACCTCAAACTTCAGAAGAACAGACGCACTCAGACACCAACGCCCAAAAAACCCTCTACCAGGCCATCTCGAAGCGTTTTGAAGGAGACCTCCAGGGTGAGGCCACAGGGATTGCGGCTCTTCTGTGTAGTTTTGATTCATTTTGGGCGGTTTCAGGCTGTTTTAGTTAGGGGTTGAGGGTAAGATTGGGAGCTAGGGGTTGAGGTTACACCCTTTTATGGGTTTTAGCCTTTACGGTTTTTCCCGTGCCCTCAACTTCACTACAGTGACATATGCTGGTTTCCTTAAGCAGGCCTTGAAAGACGGGGTAGGGCTTGACTGCTGTTGATGATACAAACCTGCATTACCAAAAGGACGCTAAACGATGCGATGGTATATTCCTTACTACGGGCGATGCAGGATTTATATCATCAACCGTAGGGAGCCCTTGAAGGAATTCCCAAAAAGCCGGCCGTTATAGCCCCGCAACTGCGAGCTTTGGTTTGGGGCTTTAGGAGTTTAGGAAAGCTTGAGGGCCCTAAACCCTGAACTGTGTGGATGCTAGTGGTTTCGGTGCTTGAGCTTTCGATTTGGGTTTGTTTTACAGGCTTGCTGTTCTCACCTTTGCATCATAACCCTTAAAGCAGCCCTGACAGTAACCACAAGTTTGCTTTGGTCAGTTTGTGCTTGTTCCGTTCGGCATCTAGGGTCCGGACAATACTTCACACTCAAGCTGGACAGGTCATGGTTTGCTGCTGAGTTCAGGATTGCTCGAGGTTTGTGGTTTTGGGGTTTCGGGCTTCAGGGTGCAGGGTAATTCAAGCTTATTTAGGTTTGGATTTGGGGTTTACGGCACCGCCCTGAAGCCAAAACCCCCGACACCCAAGCCGCTAAACAGGGAATGAAACTGGATGTCACGGATTCGGACAACGTGGCCGAGATCGTCAAGGTGGCTCGGGCTCATTGCGGCGGATTGCGGCTACTAAGTGAGTGTGTGTATGTAGTGTGCATGTTATCAATGAGGGATTCATGTTGCCTTTTTTCTGTGTGTCATCTACCTACTTAGTTGGTTTGTTAGTTCGCTGGCCAGCTGGTTAATCAATTTAGTTAAGTACTGTGGTTGGTTTGTTAGTTTGTTAGTACCTAGCTAGCTAGCTAGCTAGCTAGCTAGTCAGTCAGTCACTCAGTCAGCCAGTTAGTTAGTTAGGTACGTAGGTAGGTAGGGAGGCAGCTGGTAACTAAGTAAATCAGCCAGTTAGTTAGTTAGCTAGCTAGCCAGCCAGCCAGCCAGCCAGCTAGCTAGCTAGCCAGTTAGTTAGTTGTTAGGTATCTAGGTAGTTCGATAGTTAGGTAGTTCGGTAGTCAGTTAGGTTGTTTGCTTTAGCTACGTAGCCACTTAGGTAGCTGTTGACCTTCAGACCTTAATGCCCCAATGCACACCGTATTGCATGCTGCTGCCCAGGCCGTTACAGAGAAGTACGGGGCTCCCGATATCCTTGTGAACAACGCCGGCATCACCAAGGAGCTTTCACGAAGTCAACAGTATGCAATACTGTGCACTAGTTGTCAAAGATGTATTGTGGTCAGCTATGCATTCAGAATCTCGCGGCTTTTGACAAGTCTTTGATCGACCGGTGCAGTTCTGTCCTTGCCAAAACGCTTTTTTCATGGTTCCGCGGTTGCTTATGCTTCCTCGAGGAAGCACCTGAGCAATGGAAGACTACATGCCCATACCATTCTCTCCGGTGCTCGCAGTTGTTTCTACTGTTGTTGCGCCGCTGTACCCAGTACGGTGGATCCATCATGAACCCAGCGACGACCATTGTCGTTGCTGTTGCTACGAAGACGTACCGAGTCAGTCTTCGGACGCATTGTGTGTCCAGGTTGAATCGTGTCCAGTTGGTATTCACTACGCATTTGCCGGCAGGGCAGGATGCTAAACAACCGTTTGAAACATACCACTTCGCAGTCCTGCTCGTCTGCTCAATCGATGTCGTGTGTGGACAGTGCATATGCCAGGCAGCAGCAGGCAACTGTGAGTGAAAGCCTTCCGGAAACATGTGCCGTGATTCGCAACCCGAACAATCCCAGTGTTCGAAGTTTGTAGGAAATGCAACCCTGGAGCTGCGTCCAAGTGTTTTTCCTTTGCATTGGAAGAGACGCCGTGATGTTAAGTATCCTACAGACTTAGCAGACCTTGTGGGCTTGTTTTTGCAAAAACCAACAGCTCCATAGCCGTAAACCCTGCATGGGCCGTGGGCCGTAAACGCCTGAAGCGACCGATCCTTGTAGGCCCAATAGCATCAAATAACCGTCAAGACCGCCGTCAAGACCTCAAGGTCTTAAAATCGTAAACCGCAGAAACCGCGAGCACATCCAAACCCGCCTGGCCCGGCAGGACACCTTGATGATGCGATGCCCGGCTACAGTGTTTGCGGCATTTGCGGCTCTTTCGAGGTTAAAGGTTGTCGCTGAGTGAAGGTTGAACCTAAAGCCCAAACCGTGTGACTTAGGAGCATATAAGACCTCAGGATTTCATAGTCAGTCCTGTATCCTGGTTTTGCGGCACCGGGGATGCCACTCCGGCACATTCAGGCGTGCCCTCACGATTTTAGGATGCCTCCCATGATCCCTGACCCATTGCAACGGAGCTGCGACCCGAGCACGACACCCTGATGTAGGGGCTTAAATACTTTGGGGTGCTCGTTAGTATAACTATACTATAATGGGCCTCATTCATGCCCCTACATTACATGTTAACTTTCACTTAAAGGCAGAGCCCGGGGTCGAATGCGGCAAAGTGATGACGTAGAGATATGGCTCTTGCTCAATCACTGTACAGTCTTGTTGTAACGCGCTCGACATTTCATTTTTACGTCGACAGAAGTTTTGTCGAACTTGAGTGGCCCTTTGCCTTAAACCTTGTGCTTGAACCGTGGCTCATCTCTTCAGTTTAATCCTGTTCAAGACCGAAGGAATGAAAGAGGAGGCATGGTTGGACGTCCTCCCCTCAGTTCTTTTGCAACCTGCCTGGAGGCTTACGGAGCTTCACAAAGTAATGTTGCACGAAGATACATAGCTAAATGGCATCAATGCATCTCCCCATGTGAAACTGTGCAGCGTGCAGGATGGTTGCACGCGCATGAAAGTAGCAGTCAGACCACCAGCCTCAATGCTGGGCTTCCTCAGTTTCTTGTTTTGGCACCGTTTCAGCAGTGCTAAATCGGGATTGCGGAGATTCAGCTGCGACTTTCGTAAAGATTCTAGCCTCCCTCAAAGCCGAAGCCCCTTGAATGTGTGTTGTAGACAAGATTTTCAGAGGTCATCAACACGAACTTGAACTCCGTTTTCCGTATGACGAAGGCAGCATCCAAGGCCTGTCTGCAGGGTGTTGGCTCAGAGATGCTGCATCATCTTGTATGATCCCGTAAATTACACAACCCCTATCGTATCTTATCGATCCTTACAAGGAACCCCTATATAGTACACCTATAGATTCCCTAAGCCTGGACTCCTAGATGCTTCCGTATTTCGAGCAGAGGCCTCTCCGCTGTTACTTGCAGGTTTCTTTTGAGTTGCCGTTTCGGCTTCCGCTGGTCCGTCTGCTGCATGCCCTCCACGGACTTTGTGCTTCGAAGTGTCGCTGCCAACCCTACATCCTAAAGCCATATACGCAACATCCCTGCAGTCCCACATAAGAGAACAGTGCTCCTCTGTGGCCAAACTGGTATCTGAAAAAGCCCAGAATCTGCGAGATGATGCAAGAACACAAGCGGCGAAGTGCCAAACCTACAGAATAATATTCAGGGCTTTGCGATTTGGGGTTCTATAGTTTAGGGATGTTTAGGGCTTAGGGCTCTGCAGTGTAAGGCCTTGAGCTTGGGGTCGACAACACTTTCCGCTGTTGTTTGCAACTGCGCTGCGGTCATCGGGCGTTCAACATTGTGTTCAGTGCATGGCTCTTCTGTAAGATCTCGAAGCTCCCTCAGCCATCTGCCAGGGGATGACAAAGAAGAGATGGGGCCGCATCATTAGCATTTCGTGCGGGTGCCCAGCTGTCAAGGTGCCGCCCGTTGCCGTTTGTAGGTTCGCCGTCCTCCGGGTTTCGGGAATCCACCCAAGTGTACATTGTACATTGACTCTGGCAAGGGGCGAAAAACAATAGTATTGCTAGTCATGCAGGCTTCTAAAGCACCTGCCTTGGAACATGAATTACTTGCTAAAGCCCTACGTTGTACCGCTTGGCAATCTAGACCTTTCTTCTTGCTTTACATAGAGCCCTATGTTGGGGGGGGGGGGGGCTGCTCAAATCGACACCCAGTGAACCGGAGCTTCAAGTCCACACGAAGGCCTTAACCCAAAGGCCCTGAAGCAAAAAGCTCCCGAAGCGTCCGGAGCCTGTTGCTGCAGTGGAACTCCCTTTTTTCTACTTCTACTGACTGGGATGCCGGGTATGTAAAGATTGTAAAGTGAGTACTTGTGCCTGGTGCGGGTGTACGAGTCGAAACCCTAGCCGAGCGTACGAGTCGAAACCCCAGCCCAGAACACAACGCAAAAAAAGGAACCCTCACGGTGCCTAAGGTCCTAGAAAGAAACCTCACAACCCAAAAAAACCTTCTGAATCCTATGACACCCTTGTAAAGCTTTGAAGTCCTACAACCTGATATCGACTGGAGCAGCGGAAGCTGTCTTCTGGGTTTAGGGCTGTAGTGTCGTACGATCGTAGCGTTACCGTAAGGGCTAGTACACGGGCTCAATAAAGGCTGGTTCGGCTGTCGGGGTGTTGGGTTTCAGCGTTCAATCATTCCAAGCTTCAGGGCTTTAGGGTCTAGTTTAAGGTTAGGGTGTGGGGAGGGCTTCAAATTTAGTTACTGCTTAACTCTCAACGCAGAGCCGCGAACCGACACAGTTTAGGACCCTGCAAGGTCCGTCGTGGGTTCCATGGGCAATGTGGGTCAGTCCAACTACGCTGCTGCCAAGGCTTGGCATATGTTTGCTGTCGGCTGTGGGAAGAGTTTGGACCTTTCGGTATAGAAACAGACAGCCAGACCGAGACATGTATGTATGTATGTATGTATGTATGTATGTATGTATGTATGTATGTATGTATGTATGTACATGTATGTGCGTATACATATATATGATGCACATACAGATTCATACATGCATGTATCAGGTGAGCACACATAAGGAACTTCATCGCAGCTTCAGGTTCCCGGGGCGGAAAAGGGTTCTCTGTGTCAGAGCCTTGCTTTGCAGGATTCTGCCGCTTGCTCGCCGGTTTACGAAGCCATGTAGGGTGATACCGTTCCAAGTCGACAACTCACAAGCGTTTCTGTGCCTTTCGTCTTCCGTGACCCTGCACTCTTTGTTGACTGCTACATCCGAGAACGATAGGCCGGCAAGGTCAAAACTTTTCTTTATCAGGGTGCCATACTTTGGGGACTTAACAAGCGGCCCCAATGTGGAGAGATGGGAAGAGTCCCCTAAACCCTAGTTACCCTAATTACCCCAATCCCCAGCTACCCTGAACCCGAGTTACCCTAATCCCTAGCTACCCTAAACCCTGGTTGCCCTATTAGGGCGCAGACCGATCGACTCTCCGAGGCGGGCATGGACGGCTGGACCAGAGCCATGGCCCGGGAGATTGGCAGCCGAGGGCCCCTTGGGCCAGAGGTTTTTTGGGGTCAGGGTTTAGGGTTTAGGGTTTCTGGGGGGGGGTGTTTGGTGGTTTGGGGGCTGTGGAGTTTGATTTTGTGTAGAGGGGTTGGGATTTTGGGGTTCTGGCTTTCAGGGTGGAGGGGGTTTTGAGGTTAGGGTTTCAGGGTTTTGGACTTTAGTATGGGCTGAAGAGTGTTGTTTGTATTGTCCTCTCGTGTGGGTTATAGCGGTTTGGGATTGTCGGGTTAGTGTTTTGGGTTGTCAGGGTGTTGAGGTTAGTGTATTGGGTTTGGGGTCTTGGGCTACACTTTCAAGATTTCGAGGGTTAAGGATTCAAGACCTTGGATTTCGGGTTGGTTTCATGAGGGTTGGTGTGGTCTTTTGCGTGATCCGTTCGGCTTCATGAACTATATCACTTCAGTGCTTGATAGGGTGTTGCAGAGATGCTTCGGTATACCTCGTTATGATGGGGTTTTGTAGGGTTCGCCGGGCAGTTGTACAGGTTCGCCCCGTTGTAAGTCGCTTTTAGGACGTCGGGTTTTCAGTCCGATTAGGCCTGCCGTCGCTGTGAGTGCTTCTTGATGCCTGAGGGCTTGAGGCCGCCGTGCTCAGGCCGTCAGGATTTTAGGAAGCAGGGTTTTGGGGGGCTCCTTGCTATAATTATAGTATAACATACCCCCAAACCCTGGTTTTGGGACCAACAGCAGCTGTCCGCAAGTCGGGCTTGGCTTTCCAGAATCGCCAGGCCCCCGACCCAAAACTCCTTGGGGCTCAGGAACCCGAAGCCCTTCACCGCAAGCTTGCAAACCACACATCGCAAGCCAAAGCCGGAAAACTATACCCTGAAGCCCATAAGCCTGCGGGTTCCCGAAGACATGCTCAAACATCTCATGTCCGGGCCCAGGATCACAGTGAACTCCGTGGCCCCAGGATTCATTGATACCGCCGTGTCCTTACAACGAGAGAGCCTCCGAGATGCCTCAGACCTTACTGGAAGGCTCATGCACGGTAGAAGTATGATTCCTATGAGCTCCTGAATCAGTTGTTGTTCAAGTAACTCTGTATATGGTTAGTTTTTATCATACTATCTATCTATTTATTTATCTGTCTATTTGTCTATCGGTTTGTGTATCTATGCCACTTGCACATAGCACCTCGCGAGTCTTCAAGTCGTGACTTTCAAGATCTCGAAGTTGAAGGCAACGTCGGTTTCCGTGAAGTTCAACCCCCTCACAGTTAAAGCCTTTAGAGGAAGCCTTATATAGGGGCCTCAATGCTTACCTATGTTTAATTTTGGGGGGGGCTCCCTAGTATAATTGGAGTATAATGGGCCCCAAAACCCTGTTCTAAGTATTAAGGCCCCTACATTACCCTAACAAAAGAACCCTTAAAGTAACCCTTGGGCACAAACCGCTGAAGCCTTCATGCGTTTACCTCGAACTCCGGCCTGCAAGCCAGGCCCCATGCTAATCAGGGGTCGAAACTGCCATAATGTGTAGGCCCCAGACTGTGTTCTCTTCAGGTGCCCCGCAGGTAGTAGATTATGGTGCTTTACGGTATTCAGGTAGGGTTTAAGTTTGGGGTCCTAAACTCCCAAACTAGATCCTACAACCTTTAGACCTTAAACCCTAAAGCACCGAATCATCCCTAAAAACCTGAAACACTAAACCCGGAATCACCCAAGCCTGAACCCCTAAACCTCACCTGAAAGCCCAAGCCCCTGAACCCCCACGCCCGTGAACCCTTAACCCCCAAGACCAAACCCCCATAAACTTAAGACCCTAAACCCTAAACCCTGAGGACATGACTGCCGACCTGCCTGCAGAGTGGAAGGAGCCCGACCGTTGGCTTGGGAGCAGGGAAGACTCAAGCAAGGTTTAGGGTTTAGATAGTAAGTAGGATGTAAGTAGGACGCAGAAAGGGCTTTGCAAGAGGCTTATATAGGACCTCCTTGTTGAGCCCGCTGCCCAAGCCTCCGAGAGAGATCTGGGTGATGCATTCTACAAACTCTATATCTAGCTCTCTCTCTCTCTCTCTCTCTCTCTCCCTCCCTCTCTTTCGAATCACTCTATGTACATACATGTGTATGTGGAAATGCATGTATGTATATGTAATGTTTGTCTGTCTGTGTGTGTCTGTATGTATGTGTGTATGTATGTCTGTCTGTCTGTCTGTCTGTCTGTCTGTCTGCCTGCCTGCATGTATGTATGTATGTATGTGTGTATGTATGTGGGTATGCAAGTATGTATGTATGTACGCATGTATGCATGTATGTATGTATGTATGTATGTATGTATGTATGTATGTATGTATGTATGTATGTGTATGCGTATGTGTATATATGTATACATACAGATTCATACATGCATGTACAATCTGAGCACACATAAAGAATTTCATCGCGGCTTCAGGTTCCCGGGGCGGAAAGGGTTCTTTGTATCAGAGCCTTCTTTGCAGGATTCTGCCGCTTCCTCGCCGGTAAATGCCCGACTAAGCCTTCACTTTAGCCCTTAGGTGTTTACGAAGCCATGTAGGGTGATACCGTTCCCAGTCGAGAACTCACAAGCGTTTCTGTGCCTTTCGTCTTCCGTGACCCTGCACTCTTTGTGGACTGCTACATCCGAGAACGATAGGCCGGCAAAGCTCTGATACACGTATGTATGTACGCATGTATGGATGCATGTATGCATGCATGCATGTATGTCAATGTATGTATGTATGTATGTATGTATGTATGTATGTATGTATGTATGTATGTCAATGTATGTATGTATGCATGCATGTATGTATGTGTATGTATGTATGTATGTATGCGTGTATGTGTATGTGTGTATAAATACATATACATACATACATACATACATACATACATACATACATACATACATACATATATATATATATAGATGATAGAGTGTGTGTTTATCATTTTACATGTGCAGTTTCATTTATCTTCACGTTTTTGTTGCTTTGTTCATTTACAAACGAGGGAGCCCTTAGATAGTGCTTAGGATTTCAATTGCTGTGGAGTGTTGTTTTGAGGTCCAGGCTCCGAGATTACCATGCAGACATTTAAAGGTTTATGGTGCATGTTTAGGGTTTAGGGTTTAGGGGTGCCCGAGAGGCCAAGCAAGTGGGCGCATCAACACTCACAGTTGTCATTTGCATCTTCGAGCATTTTGCGAAATCTATGCAAGTGTTTTAGTGTCACGAGTCTTCGGTTGGGGCTTCACACCCCGTTCATGGGTGACAGCCAACTCCAAACATAAGTTCATATCTGCCAGGAGAAGTTGCTGGAGAACGTGCCCGTCCGGAGCTCAGTGCACTACTGCCAAACGAAAAAAACAGGTCATCTTTGTCAAATATGGAGGCTTTGTTCCAGTATTCCCTAAACCCTAAACCCTAAACCCTAAACCCTATTATTGGGGATTTCTCCACTTCACCTCTTTGCAGACCTCGAGCCCCGGAAGGCATCTACTCGGCTCTCCCGAAGCATACGAAACCGAGACTTCGAGCCCCGAGATCTACAGATGCCCACAGCGAAGTATCGTTAGAACCAGGCTTCAGCTGCAGGAGGGAGAGTGGCCTACTATCCGTCCATCCACCTATCAATTGTAGTACGGCTTGTGCTGCAAGCCTATCATAGCCGTTCTGGTTTGACATTAGACTAGACCTTGGTTCAGCATTGGTTCGATGAGGTGAAGCGCTTGGGGGACCCGGGTGAGATCGCAGATGCGGCCGCCGGGCAAGGATTCAGCTGATGGCACCATCAAGTTGCACTTGCGTGATAGTGTCGGTTTGTTCGTTGTTGTCTAGAGGAGCTTCTCCCCAATAGCCTAGCAACCAGAGCCTTTGGCCCACAGCTGCAGAGCTTGTGTCCCAAACCCTGAACTTAAGACGTACCTGAGCCGTCAGGTAGTGGACTGCTCTCTGGAGCATCTCACTTTTGTGTGTGTTTCCGGAGTTGTCCCTGTCGCTTTATACGAGCTTGCGATGGCGCAGACTTCAGCAAGGGTGCCGATTCCGAAGAGCCGCCAGCTAGGCTAAACCATGCTAAACCCTAGGTTCTGACATCGCAGCCAAATCGAGGAGTGGCCAAGCCTTCCAACCCTAATCCCCCCAACTTGCAATGAACCACAGCCATCCTAAACCCGAAACTGCAGCCCCCAAAACCCTAAGCTTTGAACCCCTACAAAGATTCCGAAGCTCCTCGACCCGTCATTTACTCCTCGCATCAAGAGGTGCTTTTCTTGGCTTCTCCGGCTGCTGGCTATGTTTGGGCCTTGATGTTCGGGTTGGGGTTTAGTAGGGTTTAGTTTCGGGGTTAGGGGTTAAGGGTTTAGCGCCTATTGTATAGAATGGTGATTCAAGGCCCGTCGGACATCTGTTGCAGGTGACAAGCAAAGATGTTGTTTGGGGCACTGGGCGAGGGCCCTTGTCAACTTTAAGTTAGACTGGTATAGATGCGAAGCGTCCCCAAGCAACAGCCAAAGAACATGGTCTTGGAGCATAAGCATGCTCAGGAAGGCTTGCCATCGCCGTTTTATCGGAAATGCCCAGGCAAATCCTCGCGCCACAAACACTTCAACCTCACAGCTAAAACTTGAGTTAAAAAGCCCCACATCCTAAACCCTAAAACCGAGACCTTGAGTATCCCTGAACCCAGCACTTCTGCTAGATTACCGGCCACACCCTGCACGTCAACGGCGGCATGCACATGGCTTAAGAGGCCTGGGCTCTTTGGATGTTAGGGGCTGGGTTTCGGGGCCAGGCTTTAGGTTTAGGGTTTAGGGTTGGGGTTCAAGGTCTAGGGGGGAAGTGGGGAAGCGTATCCAAGACGTTCCAAGACCGGAATTGACACAAAAGGCTCGTACAACATCTTGCTGCTGGTATGGCTTCTGATGTGCTGCACACATTGTGCATGGATCTTATCACTGACATGATGGGTGAAATCAGTGCTGCTGTGATTTGTTGGTATTTGATGCTACTTGGGACATAGTCATGATACGATTATTCAAACGTTGTATGACCATTGACATAACTAATGCTAGTACAGCTGGTATGACAGATTGTGACTCAAGTGGCGTTGAATCCTAGACATGCCACTTGGTAAGTCTGGGTACGCCTGCCACTATCGCGAAAATAGAGTCCAGTGGAAATATCCATCGAAATAACGGTTCTACAAACAAGGTCGTGCGCACGCAGAGATGTTAGAAATGAGCAATTATCTGCAGAGGGGGCTGAAGTGCCACACGTGGTCTCTGGGAGTCGACGACCATGTCGCAGGTAGCTCAACTTCCGTTGGAAGCAAACTACTCTCCTGAAAGCCTGTAGGTTCATGATGCTGTCGGGTGTCATGTTCCTCCAGATGGGAAGCACTGTAGTACATCACTGTAGTGCAGATGTCCCCATACCTGGAGCATCTTAAAGCCTCGCTATGGTCTTGCTTGCATCTCGGGCCGCAAAGTGCTAAAGCAAGTTGAAAGCCCAAGTGTCTCGCCTTGCAACCTGCGGTCTGCATGAAGGTTTCAGTTCCGAAACCCATATCCCCATCCTAAACTCTAAACCCATAATTACCCCTGACCCTAAACCCGAAACCAGGATTTCGGCAGGACTTCGTCGCAGTTCCCTCGATGCTCTGAGGGCCTGACAAGTTTCGCTTTCCCTGTTTCGGTTCTGGCGACACTCTGCTGAAAGCATGGCATACGGATATGGGCAAGTCTTTCATGTTGCAGCAGGGTATGGTTGAATGTTTACAACATGATACAGATTGCATCAAAATGTTCTGCGGGCAACTAAACACAAATGTATTTTTTTCGCGCAGCCGTGCAACTGATTCAAGCTTTGGAATGCAGTGCGTCATCTCCTCACTCTTGCTTGTCGCAGCTTCATCTCACTCTCTCCCCACCTTCCGCTCGCCAGTGCTCCGTCCCTTTGCCTCTTTTTTCTCTCGCCCCCTGTCTCCATCGCAGTCTCAGTCTGCCTTTGCGCGGCATGCGCGCACAGACTCTCCTTCTGTCTCTGTGGTTTTCTGTTTCTCTCTGTTCTCCGCAAATGTTTCTGTGCTGCACGGCCTAGATAGCTGGGTTCAACCGTGCCTTCAGCAGGGAGTTTGCACGAATTTGCTATCTGAAAGAGCAGTCCTCACGTGAGAGCTGATTGCCCTGAACCATTGAAGCCAAGCCCGTGTATACCCTATATCCTGGCCATGCAGCGATGAGGTCTTGGGATTCTGCAGATTCCTTCGTGGCCTTGGTGAGCCTGTGTGTCTGATAAGTGTTTGTAGGTGTTCTGTGACTATGTCACGCCTCAGCCGTGAACCCTTATGAACTACTTAGCAGTCAACACCCAAAACAAACGAAGGCAGACGGCAAAGACCTTCAGTTTGAAGACGGCAGCACTTTAGATGAGGCCTGTAGAATCGATTTTCCACCGTGTTCTCCACTTCGGGCAGCGGGGCATCCCTTCAGTGCGGACAGTCTGCCCATAGCTCGGAAGCTGGTCTTGGACGGGCTGAAGCCTTATAGTGAACCTGTTGGGATTTGTGGTTAAGGTTGTTGTGTGGAGGGTGTAATTGATGACCTAGTGCCGTGGTACAGGTCCTGCATGCACGGAGGGATGCCCCCTGAAGTACCGATGATCGCAGGTTTTGATGGCCGGGGCAAGATTCGATCTACAGCCCGCGAAACCTGAGCTACAGTGTCCCCGCAGCGCACGCCCTTGTTCCAGAAATTTCGCAAACCGATGAAACACAAGTGCATCTGTGCCGCTATAATATTAGAGTTGTAAAAACACTTGTAACATGTGTTTGTATACATGATGTATGCTTTATGTGCGTGTACACATCTGTGCGTTAGATGCATACCTACATACGTAACTGTGCATGCTTCATGCCGTGAAATTTGCTGTAAATGTCTTTGTCCCTCGAACTTGAGGTGGTTACCCTTGTTTGTGAGTACAAGCAGAAGTACCAGCGACACCGACGACGGGCACGAAGATTCCCATCGGGGCAGGCATCTAGGAATAGTCATGCCGAGATTGCAGAAGTGCCCCTGAGTGCGGCTACGCACAGAAGGTGCACATTGATGCGTCGGGTATGAGTATGGCGTGGCATCGACGATTATGACATCGTCAGCACCGTTAGAATAACAACTTGACATACAAGTAAAATCTGATAGCCTTTTGGCTTGACCCAGCCTGAACTACCTGCTGACGAAGCCGCGCCTCGGCGATCAGCGGCTTTTAAGCTTGGCAGGCCCTATAAGTGGACATCCGGCGGCGCTCTGTCGCCCTTCATCCCTTTGACTTAAAAACGACGCTTGCACCTGACTTGAACCGGAATCCCAGCCCCAGGTATCTTCGGAGTCACTGCGGCCCCATCTCGGGGAGGTGTTTTTAATGCCTGGAGATGCGCTGACCCAAGCATGCTGCAACCTTCGAAACCCCTACAGAACTGTGAAGCCATCCCGGTACGCTGTAAAACTTCTTTCCTCAGCGATAGAACGGGCCGAACGCTTCGCAGTTGCAGGAGCTGCGGCGCGAGTATGCCGCGCTCGGACTACCTGCTCGCACAGCTGCGCCGAAGGTCGGATGCTGATCTGTGGGTGTGTACGGCTTGGTGTCGAGGGTGTAAAGTTGAGGTTGTCGGGGCAAGTTTGCTTTTCGGAAGTACAGTTCTTTGACAAACGTTGTTTTAGGAAGTTCCCACACTGCTGGGTGCCTTCAAAGAGTGCCGGCCGTGAGCCGTGCGGTGCTTAAAGCTGTTTGCTTGAGGTTGGTAGCTGTTCAGTGTATATAGCGCTTAGCGTTTATCGACATCGGCTTCTGGGGGACGTCAGGATGCGAGGGGTTTATGGTTTGTGGTTGCCAGCTGAGTTTGATCCAGGAGACAGTGCAAAAACGGGATACCGTGCAATGAAAGTGAAGGTGCCAAGAGGAAGCCCACCCACATCCTGACCACGAGGCCTAATTATATGCGCCAAAACTCCAATTTACACTGCCTAAACTCCGAAAGCGACTCCATGTGCAGCTGAACACTAAAATCCTGATCACCAACACCATGAACACCACATTCGCAGGTTTCGTTGATGGAATCGAGCGGGTTTGAAAAGCTCCGGGGGAAGGAGAAGGACGGAATTGTTTCCACATTAGACAGATGAGGGTAGGCACCCCTTATACAGCCGAGGTGTAAAACGTATGGAGGCATCTTCCCACGGACCCGCGAAGCACCCAATCCTGAACCCTGAAACGCTACAGCCTTGGTGCGAAAACCTAAAGGCCCCTGAAGCTGTATACCTTGAAACGAAACACTACATCCTGCACACTACAATCATCCAAAAAACGAATATCCGAAATTCTAGGCTTCCATTTCCTAAATCCCGAACCCTACATATCTCAAACCTTATAAGCCCTACACAAAATCCTCAACCCAACAGCAGGTCCTAGATCTTCTGCCCAGGCTGAGGCCTCCGTGCTGGGGGGGGCGGGGGCAGAGTGGAGTTTGAAGAGCTTTCGATGGAGCTTTCGGGGCGCGGGGCTGGGCTGTAAACACGAGGGTTCGTGTGTAAAAGGTTCGGGGGGCCGCTAGATTTGGGTTGCCTAGGGTTTGGGGCTTCAAACTATGCCACAAGGCCAGATGCTCGCAGAAGGAGTGTGGGAGGACGGTTGTCACGCTGCAAATCTCGTAAGAGTTTGAAGAAGCAGGGTTTGTTGTTGGGTGCCGGGGAGTGTGTCTCTTGATGGATCCGGAATAGTGGAAATTTGAGGACGAGCAGCAATCTTACGCTCCTCAGACAACGAAGTAGCTGTAGTGCAGAAACCCTAAGCCCTACAGCCAATCCCCAGAACCCGAAACCCTAAACCCCAATATCCAAACTCCCAACTCCAAACCCTACAAGCCCTGAGCCCCGTTCGGCCCCGGCTGGCCAAGAGAAAACGGATGTCAGAGGCAGGCTGCCCTGTGGGAGAGTTTGCCTCTCGGCGAGCTGCAGCGTGAGCGGGGCGCTGAGGCTCCCCGTAGCTTCGGTCTCGGTTTCGCCTAGGCCCCGAAACGCTAGGCCCTAATCCATGATTCCCTAAGCCCCTCAACCATAAACACCCCTGTACCCTAAAGCCTGAACCCCAAGCTCGACCCCAAAACACAGCCCAAGACAACACCCCTAAATCCTAAACCCTA